>JAODUE010011161.1:0-27470 GCA_027564755.1 Amblyopsis hoosieri | reverse complement strand
GGAATTGTTTGACAATTAAAATGCTATTTGGGATTGCATTTTCATTTGAATTTAGTCCTCTATGGACTTCCATAAAACTGTTCAACTTTATTCAAACCCTAATTTCACACTGAATACAAACATATTGGATAATATTTGAAAACCTATATTACACACACTTTAATGAGTAGAAAGTACAGCTATTTGTTCAAATGTAAGGAGTAAAAGTAAACATTTGTCAGAAAAATGAATACTTAAGTAACCTACTTACAGTACACCTACAGTACACAACCTACAGTACTTACATGTATTTGTACTTAAGTTACTTCCCAGCTTTGGTCTCCACCCCCACCAGGTGTTGCAAAGTTCCTCTCATTATAACGTGTATTTAACCTAGGGTTTCCAGTTAGCCTGTGCCTAATCAGTGTCCCAGCATTAGTCTCCATTACCTGCCATTATCTTATCCGCCATCTTCCCATCTTGACTTCAGAGTCTGCCTTAGATTTGGTACCGTCAACCTGCAACTAACCGTTTCCAGAATATCTGCCTGCCCCAGTTACGATTTTACCTTCTATTTTTTTGTATGAAATACTGAGGCACCACAACATTTCTGCCTGTCATTGTGTTTGTACTTGGGACTCACCTGGTTTATGATACTAACACCAAACATGAGAACAGCTGAAAGGCCCGCATACTGACTCATGTTTTGGGTGGAAGTTAAGTGCTGTTCACCTTGTGTCGACACAGCATTTAAGAGGTCAGACAACCCTCTGATAACAGTGAAAAAGTGTTTTGAATGGGCTCTTATAGCCCTATTTCACACCGGACACAAAATGTTTTAGACTGTATAAATAAATGGACAACCACCATAATAATGGGAGTATTATGGTAAATATATATGGTAACGGTAAACACTGTATATGGCTTACTATGTTTTACACTAATGAGATATAAAATTGTACTCCATGTACAGTTGTCATGAATGGGGACACTAGCTATAGACTAAACCTGTTTTTTCTACCAGGCTGTAAACATGTTAACTTCTGCTGTGAAGTTGGACATTTTAACATTGGGGTCTATGGGGATTGACTCGCTTTTGGAGCCAGCCCCAAGTGGCCATTCGAGGAACTGGAGACTTTGGCACTTCCGCATTCATTTCTCAGCACTGGAGGTTCCCATTTGGTTTGAGACCAACGCAGTTGTCATTTTCCCATCCAGCAACCACATTGTTGAAATAGCAAATACAAATACTTCTTCTAAGTGCCTGTGGGGTGTGTTGGTCTTAAATGTAGTCTAGCACATTGCTATCTTAAGGACAGCGGAGCGTGATTGGCCAACAAAAACCTGGTCAGAAATCAATGTCGCAGTATTTACCTTTTTTATTTTTGTAACGGTCTGGGCTGCGCCGCCGATGGGCGGCTTACCCCCTCCCACCATTACCGGGGCCTGCATGCTCCCGCCCTCGGTTTCCAGACGTGCACTTCCCCAACGCTCCTTGTCTCACGGGTGTTTGCACTGATTGTGTATTGTTTGCACCTGGGGGTTTTGCTTTGGTATTTAGGATGGGGTTTCTGTTTGTTTATTTGTCGGTTATTGTTTCGTGTATGGTGTGCGTTTGCATGTTGTATCATTAAAGATTATTGTTTACTCCAAAACCTCCGCTTGGTTCCTGCTCTGCCCACTCCCACAGTTATAATTTTTTATTTTAATTCTGCATTAAACTATGAAAAAGTGGATTTGGACACACCTTAAATGCCACCATGCGCTTTAGACCGTGTGCTTAGATCGTAAGAATAGGCCCTTATTGTATCTCAGCAACAGGCTGACAAGAAGAGAGGGTAGTCTTAAATTAACCAAGCTAATTTACAACAACCTGGCAATAAACACGTTAGTGTTTGTATCTAGGGTAAATAAACACATGTAAAGAGAGAGGCTATATTACTTTTAAGATCATGTTTAGGTTCATTCTTATGGCCTTAGCCATCTGTAAAGTCAAATATTCAACAGTCAAATAAATAATGTTAATGTTATTCAGCACCCCTCTGTGAGGTGTGCTTGCTATGGGTCCAGGCCTGGAACAGTCTGATAATGGACAACACTCTAGTCCATTATCTGCATGTCAATATTCTGAGGAGAAGACTGCTTAAGGACCTTTGGAAAAAGTAAACAGAGATTTAATGCTACAATAAAACCACTGGGCACAAGCTTAAGTGGGTTCCGCTATTCTAGACAAAGTGTTGATTTTTTAACTTTATCAAAACAAAAACACCTTCAATGCCATAGGTTGCTCCCTCAGAAGATCCGGCCCCGAAATTGGATTTTGCATTGCAAAGGCTGGGATAGTGTTGTGTGGCTGTATAGAAACACCAGATTATTGTTTCAGTACACACACAGAAAAGACAGCTAGCAGACCTTGAAGAGGTTTTCATTTAATTTGATTTGATTGAAATATTACCACCATCTTTATGATAAACACTCTTGAATTGAAGGGTTCCAGACTGATACTTGTGACAAAATTACATTTGAACTTGAAAGATCAGGATGGTCTCACAAAGCTAATAACAAACAGCAACACAATACAATGTAATATATCGTAGCATGATAACAAACAAAATATTTCATATCACCATTCTATCCAGACTAACAATAAAATGTGTCCATTTTATTCCTCAGTAGTTTATCTTTCAGAGTGATTGGACAGCAATAAAAAACATATCATCCAAATAACAGTACTTCTAATGCAACCAGTCTTACAAATTACAACTACTGTACCTCTATATTGACCCAGTAACCTTTGCATTAGTATCTTAACAGTGTTGACAAATAAAAAAATAGATGTCTTGTTGTTGAACTCCAATGGAAGGAGTGACAGCAGGTCCTAGCAGGCATTTCTGCAGAGTCATCTTCACTCGCCTTTCTCTCCCATCTAACCTCAGTTGGTTAAACTGGACAGTAAAGTAGATTGTATACGGGGCCCGATTAGGGCTTATTCTAGGGATGGCTACGATACTGAGATCAGAAATTGGTCTGATATTGACTTAAACAGCTGGGTCGGTATCGGTGACAATTGGACAGTTGTAACCAATATATGGGGCTGATACAATAAATGAATGTACACACGTAGGTCTACTGTTATCAGCCATGTCTTACCTACCCAGGCCACACTATCAGCAGCATGTTTCCAAAATGCACCCAAGTCCTAAAATAGAAATTGGCTGTCATTTACTTTGCAACTTCACTTAAACCAAACCACTTAAACTAATGCATATGTCAATGGCAACATTGTAATATTTCCTTATATTCATATATAGCGCATGTTACATGTTTTTCAGAGTTAGGAATGTTCAAACCTGATACTGCCTTACACAAAACATGATTCCCAGTATATTCCTCAGTCACAGTGAGGAATTTAACACTGGGATCATATTTGTACTCTGTATCGGTCAATAAGTGCAGGTATCTGTATTGGTATTGGGACTGAAAAAAAAAAAGTATCGTGCCATCCCTAGCTTATACTCAGGAATAATAAGAAATCCACCAGGACATTTCGTTTTTTATGCATATTTACCATGTATAGTTTCTTGAATAAGCATGTTCTGTGGATGCTCTGACCCCTTTCCATTAACAAAATTCCCATCTGGGAAATCTTGACAACAACCGTTCTACTGCTGGCCTCATTTAAAGCCTTCTTAGCAGAGCTTTCTGTTGTTGTATAAGGGCAGAATTAATATCTGTACTGTCTGCATTAAAGATAGTTTAATGCATAATATAAGTATATTTTATACAAATGACAAATATAATCCATCCAGTCAAGATGTGACATCAGAAACCTGTATTTTAGAATATGAGGGAATTGAGGTAAAGAGCAAAGATCAATGATAATGTAAATACAAAAATAATTCTGGTAAAATATGTAATTATTCTGTTGCTGTTTGTTTTACACCGGTTTGCTGGATGATATGGCCAAAATTGATATCACGATATATTTCTTAATTTCGGCCAATATGATATAATTCCAATATCGATATGAACAATTTAAAAGCCTCAGAAATACTGCTAAAAATGCCCACAACGAAATACTTAGAAATGTCTGAAAAATGCATTTGCCAAATCTTATGAAATCTCCTATCAAACTATAATATTTTAGAAATAAAAAAGGTGCAAATAAATGTTAATCTTTTAGCCTTCATACAAACAAAAAATGTGAAATCACAGTAAAAAAAAATTAACAAAACTCTCAAATGTGTTATTTTCTTTCTGTTAGTATTAATCATTTAGGATGGCTATATTTATGTCCGCCAATTGGTGTCAGTAGCGTTGCATATGACTGGCTCTGTGTTCCCATGAATTAGATGCAACTAAGTCCCACCCAAGATGTGACTGACTGTTAGCGGAGGAAGCTGACATAATATGTAATATTAAGCCTATTTGTAATTTTGCTGTTAGGTGAGAGAGTT
Organism: Amblyopsis hoosieri; assembly: GCA_027564755.1. Taxonomy (NCBI): domain Eukaryota; kingdom Metazoa; phylum Chordata; class Actinopteri; order Percopsiformes; family Amblyopsidae; genus Amblyopsis; species Amblyopsis hoosieri. The sequence goes on along the minus strand of JAODUE010011161.1, from coordinate 23,034 downwards.
AATATAACTGTTAATCACATGAAAACTGCCCACTACTGCTTAGCACTATATATTTAATTAGTGGAAGTTGCAGGAAAATGGTTCTCTGTAGTGGAATTCATCACGCACGTAGTTTCTATTCTTTCTGTTCAACTTGATACAACTGACTGCTGTGCCCGTCATTCAGTGACAAATGCTGTGTAATGTTTAGTTTATCGAAATACGTTTTTAAAATCATATCACAGATATTGAAAAATGTGTTTTCGTGATATATTTTGATATTTAATTATTGTCCAGCTCTACAGTAGGTGTGCGTCACACTGACAGCATAGTTTTGAAAGTAAGTATTGAGGAGGGAGAGCATGAACCCTATCAGTTTTGACCTATCAGTTTGTCTTCAAATCTGGCTTACTTTAGTTTGTTTCAATAGTGAGTGACAATATTGTTTTAGGCTAGCGCAGACACCAAAGGAAGAATAATAATGACAAATAAACAGTAGTGCTAATAAAGTAATAATTAAAACGACATACTCGGTGGTCAAGAGTAGAAAAAGTATACATTGTAGTAGAGGAAAAATGAGTCCGAAAGACATATATAATTTATGCGTGAGTCACACATGGCAGAGAAGCCTGATTTGTGTTGCAGCTATGAATGAAGATGAGTTTCTCCATCTTGTACCTTTAACAGTGAAGATAATGAGAACCAGATAAGACCTCTTGACAGTAGAAATGTTTTCAGAAGACACACAGGATTAACAGACACCTGCTTCAAGTTCACACCAATATCTAATCTGTACCACTGTCTGAATGTTAAACATAGCATACTATATTTTCTGTGTGACACAGAGTGCTTGATTTCTATTTGACTAACTACTGTAATGTTTTAGTTTGTCATGAGTCAAGAGTGCAACATGACCAAGAACTTCATTATCTTTCATTGCTGCTCTGACCGTGCCTGAATAATAATAATTGCTATAAAGGGCCCTTTATCTGACTGTGAGAGTGACGTCTACCAGCAGAAGAGTGTTGCTTTTTAAATCCGAGCTCATTTGGTTTCCTGGAGTGACACTAAGAAAACCTGCTGGACCTGACGCTGAGCATCCATCTGCTGTGTCTTCTACTGTGACCACACGGACCACCAGACACCAGCCTGCCATGTGACCTTCCACAGATGCTGCCTGGATGTATTTCTCTCCTTTTTAGCCACTTTCCTGCAACTTCCACTATTTAAATATATAGCATACTAAGTATGTGGCATTAACAAACATTCTAGAGCTTTGAATAAAAGACGAAGCACTAATTGGAGTGCTGCTCTCTGACTCTGCTCCCCTTACACAATTTAGTGTACACCTTATCTTCTGATCTGCTCTTATCTCATGACACTGCTGACGGGGAACAGGACCACCAATGAAATTGTGCTCTTGTGCAGTTGTGCTCTATTCTCAAATATAAGAATTTTGCAGTGTATTAGTAGTACACACACAGAACATGCCAATATTAAACCTATATATTATATTGTATATAGACAACCATATGCTATCTTATTGCAGTGTTACAAATAACAGACATTACACAATACAATATTTACTGCATATTGTGTAATGGCCAAATGTTGCTGTGCATTAGCTTCAAATCACATCTAGGGATCACTGTCTGATTTTCTCCCTTCTCTTTTTTAACACTTACATGTCCTGCTAGTGTCTTATACGGCACTTAAACTTAGCGACCATTCATTCCGTGTTGTTCTCAGAAGTGCATACAAGGGAATCCTTCTCCTGACTTCTGCAATTCCATCTGACCACTGTGTGTTCTGAGCATGCGCATTAGCATCTGACACAATCTCACACATCTCACACAAACATGCCCTGTGATGCCAAGCTTTACTATTAAAATGTACATTTTATTGGACTCTAAAATTATAACCAATAAGTGTAATGTTAACAGAATGTTTATACTCGTTTGAGGCGTGTGTAATTTAAAAGCCATCTATGGAAAATATATATATTTATTTTTTATGTGCAGTACCGGTGTTGGCCACAATCAGGAAACAAGTCTGCGTCCCACTTATGGGGGCTTGGCTTATCTAGAGTAAAGCTGCTCGATTTACCACAGCTCAATCGAAACCGCGATGTGGCGATTATGTAACCGACTAAATGTCTTTGGTAAGGCCAAAACACAGTTTGTAGACTTTGTTATTTGTATCATATAGGGGCATATTCAATTGTTCCTAAATCCCAATTTAGTAGCCGATAGATTAAAGTTTGATGGGCTGGCAGAAAATGCCTTAGATTTTGTATTTTGCATAAATGTAAGCTATATCATTTTGAGACTTTATTTAATTCCATTGAATTGCTTAATAGCATACATATTTCTGTAGGCCTATTACTTATGTTTTGTTTTTTCTTTGCTAATTGGCTAAGTGATTTTATATGACCTACCACTACATGTCACGCTAGGCCACCAGCATCAATTAATTATCTGATTAAGAAATACAGTAGGTACTCCTCAAGCCTATATAGGTAGCCTAGTGAAACCATAATGATCTTGCAAGCTTCAGTTTGACTTTCCCATGACATCCAGTCTGGAGAGGCTTCAAATAATGGCGTCTGTGACCAATTTACCATTAAGTGTCATACTAATAGCTACGGGCGTTATTTAGGTGTGACAGCGAAAGCTACTTGAAAACAATGACAAACAGATGGTTCAGCCAATCAACTTCTAAGTATTTTTTTGAAAGTTAAAACAGTTTTGATGGACGGTTTCCCAGATGGACTTGTGTCTATAAAGCCACGTGGCATGTCAGGTTACTATATTGTATATTTACATACAGTATGTAATACTATAGTACAGAGCACTTTTAAGCTTTGATAACAAAGGAAACAGAATTATGAGAGCTGCTTACTATATCGCAATCGCAATATTTGCCAAACTAATTGCAATTATACTTTTTGATCAAATCGTGCAGCCCTAATCTAGAGCGAGATGCCATAGGAAATCATTGATTTTAAACCAGACCAGCTGCACACTGTGCCGTAAAGCAGACTGTGCACTTATTGTGGATATGTCCAGCATTTTAAGCAGAAAAGTGCCAGCTGGTGCTTACCTCCAGCAATCTCTCCCATACACAGGTGTCTCAATGGTATGCTACCAGCATACCAGAGAGGGACAGATAATAAAGAGAGAAACAAGGGGAAACTTCCCAGTTCATTTCTATTAGTGCCAGTCATTGTCCCAGGAAGTAACATCTCTGCCCCCCCAACCACCTCCACAGGCCAGACTAATCGGTCTAACACCGTCATTTATTCAGCTATGTTCTCTTATGTAAGCAGGGCTCACTTAGATCATCATCTGCTCGTGATCAGAGGTGCTACATCACTTGCAGATATCAGCATGTCCGTTAACAGAGCAATGTTTACTATGGTGGGGAAATAGAATCAGGTGCAGCTTATTACTACAGTACTTTTTCAAGGGGAACTTGAAAGCGGCAAATAGTGAGAAACAGAGAGCAAACAATTATAAATAGACATACGTATACACAGAACACATCCAGACATACCTGCAAAGGATACTACTTTTACATTTACAAAATTACAAATATGCCAAATGTGGACTGTCAGTAGATACCAGTTAGAAAGATATGCAGTAATATGGTCCGGTATACAGGACAGTAACAACATTAAAACAGTGAGTGCTGCAGAACCAAAATCTGCATTAGTCGTTACTAGACAACATAACAATTAACATTTGACCTTGAAACATACTTGTTCTGTGTGTATTAATAAAGCAGCTTTCAATACCTGCTTTCCGTAACTCAATGAAAGAGCAATGGTTGAATTAACAGACATGAAGAATCAGGATAGATATTTCATTCTTATAAATAAACACTGTAAACAGTAAGATTCATTTCCGGGCTACAAATTACAGTACAGTAAATTCAGTAGATAGGACATAGATGTTTATAGTTGAGCATAGTGCTGGTCAATTATTGTAAATCTACTGTAGTGTACAGTGCAAAGTCTAAACCGAAGAGGTTTCAAAACACATTAGCTGGATTATATTTCGTGTAGAAGAGAAATGTAATAACATACTTAAAATCTCAATGTCACCTTTTGTGACGCCAAACATAACACAATCAACACATCTCGGAACTTCTCACTGGTAAATGGAATCTGTAGCCGCCATGAACCGGTGGGAAAGAGTCCTTCTAAATCAGGTTAAGGTGCAATCAACTAAATTGAAAGATTAATCAAATTAAACCTCTCCATCCCAGAAGCCTCTTTTCTCACTTTCTGTCTCACTATCACTTCACTTTTGTTCAGTTTCAGTCTCTTCTTTACAGACATTCATTTGAGTAGTCACAAGCAAAGGGGAATATAGTCTGGCAATCAAACAGACAGGCTGAAAGACAACAGACAGAACAGTCAGACTGTGGCCTGCTTAAGGAAAAGATGAGACAAGACAGACAGGCAGACAGACAGGCCTTGCATCGCTGTCCTACATGTAGAGCTTCCCTGGAGTACCACAGCGAGAGCGAATGAGAGAAAAAAGAAGTAAAGATAGAAAGAAACTTTGTTAAAAGGGATCTCCCAGGTTTATACTGTAACATACTGTAGATAAACATAGTCAAGATCAGGACCTTATTGTATTTGTTTATCAGTATTTACATACCAAGAACATCAATGGTCACATAAGATACTTGATTTAGTTTATTGGATCCACTTACATCTGACTGTCAAAAGTTCTTTGAACCAGCTAATGAGGACATATAGGAATAAAGGGTTCTATGTGTGGAAGGCCTATATTGTAATGCAGGTTATGACTGACTGGTCTGCTTGGTGGCTGGAGTTTGGTAGATGATGGCAGCCATAAATAAAGTAAACACTACATTACCGGTATAGACTGAAACAGCTGGTTATGTTTGCATTAATTACATTCACAGAGCATGTTTACATGTACAAGACATGTACTGTATACTGTATGTTAGTACTGTAATGTGGTAATACATTCTCTTGTTCATCCATCATAATTGATGATGACCACATTGACATCTCAACTACATTTTTGCTGAGATTAAAGTCTGGAAACCCTGTTTGCATGAAGGGTCGCTCGGCCACTCTGATTGGCGGACCAATCAATGACTAGTGGGTGTGTCTAACTGCGATGATGGAAAAGTCAAGCCTTTGCTCCGAACTCCTAACTCTACCGAACCCACCAGAGATGTTGAGCCTGGTGTGCTGATGGAACACAACTAGCTGGTTGCACACAGCATGTTATAAGGTAAGATAATATTTAGTAATAGTAATAATAATAAAAATAATAATACATTTGATTTGTAGCGCACTTTAAATTAAAATAAATCCCAAAGTGCTACAGGACAAAGATAATAAAAAATACCAGGTAGATACAATCTTGAACAGGAGCACATATTAGCTTTAAGTGTAAACTACAACTAACTATATCTGTACGTATATTCTATACTATAACTATAAGAATGAGTTGCTTTAAGTATACGGACAATGGCATCACAGGAAATGTTGCAAATAGCTGTCCTCCACGTATAATTTCCCATCCAGCCCCCAGTAAAGCCCAACTACCTGGAGAGGAACCCTCGTTTCCGAGCCAGATTCACCCTGACGTTGATAAATGAGTTTGGGCTTGTTCTGCCTCTCTGAGGAGGGAGTCTACCTATAAACCAGGTCAACATGTTAGAATAAAAAGGACGTCCTCAGGAAGAAATGTACTTTCTAAAAAACAAAATATAAATAAGACTGACTATGACTATGTTAGCTCCTTATTGACTTTGGTAATGTGACTTGTGTTTAGGCTCTCACTTTTGAGCGTCTGCCCATAATAACCAAACTATTTCACTGAAGCCTGACCCCGACATTGCACCCGCTCCGACGCTGGTGAGCTCCATCCTCCACAAGACGTCAGCTTCCACTGAGAGCATTTCATAAGCAGAGCACTGCGAGGCAGTTGTATTGGCGAGATCAACAAAACGACTTCACCTGTCCGACATTGACTTGCTTTTTAAGAAAGGTAATTACAATACAACTAATTTCCACTCACAAACTACTGCATTTAAAGGGGTGAGAGCCTCCAGACTCCCTGAAAGGAGCTAGGAGGGTGGATTCAGTGTATCACTCCAATCTACACTGTAGTAGGGTATAGACTTTCAACTAGGCCTATCACAACATTCCATGGCCTGTAGTAACAATATACACGACAATGGTACAATTCAACACTATCCTTCTGGCCACAAGTCACAACATAGACATTGTTCTCTGCTAAAAAGTACATGGCAAACCTGCAACATTCATGCAGAGAATGAATCCCACCAACAATTTAGCCAATGCTGGTCAATGGCAAACATTAGAAAACTGTGTTTACTGTACACTACACTGGGCATGGGGGTCAGGGGGCTATAGGGAGAAGGTAGTGCAAGAGATCCCCCATACACACTTTCCCATGATACACAAAGCGCATCATTTATTAGACTTTAGTCTGGAAAGTTTGACACTTCTCTAAACAGTCCAGCCAGTGTGACACTTTATTGGTTTCACCTTGGTCTAAGTGCCCTGGACTCTGAATGCGTGCTGTTCTCGCTACAGAAACAACCTGTCAAAACAAAAGACAGACCAGGCATGGTACACAGCAAGTGGCTGACACACTTTTTCCATGGAAAAAAAAATACTTTTTATACATTTTGTAATACAAGTGTATTATGTGTGTTAAATATGGATTATACTGTATGCCACATGCAATATGTGTCTAAAGAAAGAGTGGCTAGTGTTATAAGTCCTATGGAAATAACGTTTATCAAATAATTTAAGATATAACCTGCATAAAGGCTATTCTAATGTGTGTGTTGACTTGGCCCGGTTCTTTTGATTTGATTGATGAAATTGTGAAGACAAAGGAATGTTGTATTACTGTGTGGATAGCTGGATACAGAACAGTGTGCCTACACTACACATTGTGGAAATAAAATAGACAGCTGTTCCACTTTACATGTGACTCATTTGTCCATCTAGCTAAATTGAGATGTAGCTCATATTTTGGAAGCCATGGACCATTGTTGTCCCAATAGGACCACGCTCTTCGCAATAGTATTTAACACATAATAGAATGTGTATACTCAACTATATTAAGCAAGGATTTTAAAGAAATAGTCAATTAAACAATTGAAATGGCTTGTAATAATGACACCCCCTCAGGGGGTTTAGTGGGTCAGGGAGTGGGTCAATATCAACAGAACAGATCAGGTCATTAGATGTGATAGAGACCTAGTCTTCTTCAAGGATACTTGAGTGAAGCTTTCTGACAGAGCATGGTCTGCAATCAAACCACCCTGCAGGATTATGTACATTTGATTACATTGACTATAGCTGAACTTTTAGCCCTGAACTAACAAGCACATTCAGCGGTTCCATGGCTGAATTGGAGCCAGCTGAACCCATTGAGAAAGACAGCATCTTTCTGGTGGTTCGTTTATGTGGAACTGGGACCAACAGAGCCCGACTAGACCTTGCTGTGTGATTCTGGGCCAAACAGTTTCCCAGAGGCCAGCCTGCATGTCACCAGCACAGCAGTTTAGCCGATAGCAGAGCAGCACACTCAAGCAGAATGGCTTTTTGCTGTCAAGGCCTCTGAAGGTTCTTGTGTAATGCAGCAATTTTCAATTCCTGGGGCACGTCCCACCTGGGGGCTGTGAATGCCATGCAGTTGCATACCATGAAGCCATTATATTTAGATTTGAGAACAGAATAAATGTAGTCCAATAAAATAACTATCCCAGGACTATAATGATATATAACCTTTGTAAACATGAACCACACATTTAGACCATAGTTCTATGATTTAGACAGACAGTAAGTGGACAAATGGAGTTGTAATATATTTGCTGACAATCACATTGATATCGCTGACATGTTATATCTAAAATAAAATATTTTCCCCTGTACTGTATTTGCTTATATTATGAATGGAAAAATCATATGACGCTATGCCTAAATATTGACACAGTGGGCAGGGTCCTAAGCTTAGGACAGAAGAGGATGTTGATCCTAATTGCCAGTGTTTCTACGTGTGTTAATGCCTGTATATTATCACTGTACATTATGCATGCAGAAAAAGATCTGTGCTGGATGTGGCTGTTCATGAAGGTACAGACTACTACTAAACTGCCATTTCAGAGGCTTTTACTCAGAAAATGGATGGACTTTATTGGAGAGTAGATAACAGTATTGTGAAAGAGCCCAGTCCCTCAGTCAATTAAAGTATGGCCATGATATGAGAAGATTTGCTGACGCCTTTTAGTCAACCTCTGAAAATTAGTGACCCATTGCTTGCAAATCTTATTATGGAGTCATTTACATTTCTAGTGCCATCCTAAATATTATACTATTTTAAGAAAGATGTGATTAAGCCGCTTACCTAGAAAACCTACTCTGGACCATAATAGTCTACGATAACAGGCCATTCTCTTATCTCCAAAACCGTTGAACCAGGTAACAGGTGATAGAAATACATTGTACTTGACTACAGGTGGAAAGCTGTTCATCTTAAGCCCAACTTCACTTCACAATTTTATTTGAGTTGTATGGTCCCACCTGAAAGGTTGTCAGTTTGATGGCCAATCAGCCTGGCCAACCTGCAAGTGCCCTTGAACAAGACATCTAATCCCTACTTGTATACTGCAGGCCAACCTATGCTAACTGTATTAATTGACACATGAATGAGACCACATCGCAGACCATATTCACCAAAATGTATAAATAGTCTAATGAAAGTAGTGCATCAAAAAGCTGAACCTTAACAACCACAGCTTTAGATGTCTTAAGCGTCAATGTAGCCTACAGTAGTATTTATATATAATGTATTGCCAATATGTGTGTGTATTTGTGTATTATCTGCATTATATGCTGCTTTAACGTCGCTGCAATAAATTGCTTTTGACAGAAGCCTCTTTATTGCATCATGGACGAGTAAGTGAGTGTCATCCCTATATTACCTGTCACTTTGGACAAGTTGCAGTCTCTGGAAACTGGGCTACATCCGAAAGAACAGGAATAATTTCTAAAACAAAAGAATAACTTAGATATAACTTAGATAACGCTGCTTGTCCTCCTTGCTAATTATGACCCAAATGAAAACACTGGGCCTAAATATACTCTAAGGCTACCTAAATAAATGACCAGGGAATTCAACCTCAAACTGTGTTAATGCAATATTTTCAGATTTAACACATAGGTCACCAGTATCTTTGTGCTATACACCCCCATACAATCTATGGAAGAGACATTGCATAATTCTCCACTTCCTTGTCAACCCCGTGTTTTGAACTGGGACACAAGCTGACTAATGTCTTGGCAGATGTGAAGCAGCCATAAACAGGAATGCTGTAATGATGTGCTCTATTTCACAAAGCTGTGTAAATCAGAACTGCCTATCAAAACGCTTAAATCATGACGTTATGGCTGACTCACTATAGGTTCCACAGATATTATCTAAGCAACATTGTTAGGAACAATTAGTATGGCCTAATAGGCAACCAACATTATGGAGTGGGACCCATGGTTGCGTTTATAGGCCATACTCTACACAATGTTCCATAAATTGTAATATTTTATTAGTCTAATATTCCAACTACAGGTTAGGCTATAATTGTGATTTTTGCATTGAGTTTAACGGCACATTTATGAGGCAAAGGCCTTGATCTATACATTCTTGCACGTCAAGCAATAGGCCCATATGTTTCTTTCAGATGCGTGGTGCCTTTACGCACGCTGTCTGTCCTGCACTCCTGCTCCACGTTATAGGCTAAGTGCCACAGCTTTTTCTTGTCTAACGTAGGCTACTGCTGCTGTCATTGTTAGGCTGCTGTCGATGTACACAGGCCCAATTTATTTAAACAGTGAACTGCGCTTTTGTCAACAGCACCTCAAGACGAGCAGTGAACTCACACCGATGGCTACTAAAAACGCTTAACATTGTCTCACTCCCTTGTTTGAGGTTTCGATAAGAAATAGGCTACATATCCGGATCGCACGTTCCTCACATCACAATAATAACGTTGCCCACAACTGACTTATATTAACCTACAAAACCAATGCACCTGTGTCAGTATTGGATCTGAGATGACAACAGAAAACAGACCGCCGATTTACCGTGTTAGTTAATTGCTAGCAGTCTTTCAACGTGGCGCTTTGTAAATCCCACCTCGGATTCTCTTCGTGTGATCTCTGATTCCCCGATGATAAACAAGCCCGGCCGACCGACTGTCCTTCTCATAAAGCCAGCCTCGTCCTGCCGCTGCGCCATGGCCTCCCTCACCGACATGACGTCAGGACCATGTAGACCTCCACCTGATCGATGCCATTGACAATTTTCTTCCAGTTACCCCTCTGGCAGCCTCGCTCTGCCGTCCTGACAGCCTCGTTCCCTTATAAATGCAATAATCGTTTAAGTGAATTTTGATGTCGCGTGCTGAAATTTCACGTCGAATTTTATAAAATTCTTTGCCCAGTTTGCACTAATATTAGGAGCTTGTGCGATAATTTAACCTTTGCATTTGGCTTAGGTCATCATCGTAGTAAGCGTATTATACAACACTGAAATAACTTATGTTCCCCTAATAAGCAGTGGTAGAACCGCGACGTAAAATAATTAACTGCGTGACCGTGCACCAGCAGGTGGCGCTGAACTGACAGATCCGTAGACCGTAGGACATCACTTTTGTTTCTTCTGAATTAAACACTGACTTTAGACTCATTTATAATAAAAAAGGGCCTACCGGAAACATCAATTACAGTTGCAGCAATTTAACAACCACCAATACGTATTTTCATTGTAAGCAAAATTGTGCAATTTGGGAGCAAGCTTTTTCAATAGGCCTACAGTATAAGACTTACATCAATGTGTTGATAGTATAAGCATAACACCAATACAAATTAATTGAATAAAAACATAATTTACCTTGTATCAAATATGGCGTACAGTCACAGATCAGAGCTTTTAGAGATATGTTGTATGGGTGTCTAACAACACTGCCTCTAAATCAGGCCTTGTGTAGCTTGCTACCATTTTTGGTGATTTGGGTCAGAATTTCACAGCTGGCCTGCTGGGAGGAATGTGAAGATTGGTGAGGTTTGACTGGGCAGAGGCACAGCCTTTGACCACGTCTTCCAAAGGAAGGTGAACAACCGAGAAACGTTTCTAACTGTAAAAGTTAGACAAGCTGTCACGATTTAGACAGATAGATAAAATGTGCCTGGATTACTTTGTGATCTAGTTGAAAGCAATACAATTATCTCATGTTTATAAAAATCTCTAGGTGGGTTTTAAATACAAGTTTATTAAAGACGATCCAGCTTAACAACATTTAACTCAAAATTCAAACCTACTGTAAAAAAAACAAAATACAAACAATGCAATTACAAGGCCGTCACTGGTCAATTTACGCTCACTTCTTATGATTTAAGGTCTTATATACACACACAGGGTTTGCTTCTCTTTAGAGAAATTACTGTAATAAATTATATATACAGTCCTGTCTGTGGTATGGGCCATGTCCTAGGCTCCCAGCAGTGACATGATGAGGGCTGGTGAGGCACAGTGATCTATTCTGCAGCGTTGGACCCCGTGTCTGAGAGAAACGAAACATTAATAGTAGGTACGGCTAGGAAACAACATAAATTATGACACAAAACATTAGATCAATTAAATGAATCCATAACTTGTGTTGCTCTACCTCCCAACTTCCAGATTTGAGGAAAGCTATTATAGAGTTTTGAAATATTATAGAATGTATTGGTTCTTTTGATCTCATTGTATTTTCTGTGTCCTGCATATTGTACATTCTAACTCATTCTAAACACTGAGAATACGTTACTGTATATCCTGTTATATTACATATCTCTATTTGACAAAATACTTACTCTTTCCATCACAAGCAACAATTTTCACCTTGTCCACCTTGACCAGATCAGTGACTTCCCTGAACTCCACGTCATTCAAAACAAACGTCCACACATTGTCACAGAACCTGTAGGTGTTTAGCGACCCCTAGAGGCCAAACAGAAAGCAATATTTGCATCAAAACACTAGTGTAATGCACTGCCTGTATAAAAAAAAAAAGAAAAAAAAGAAAGTGTGTTTCAACTAAAATGCATGTTATGATCTGAGGTTGCATTAACTGGTCAGATCTAGATCAAATTAGGTCAGCTGAATACCTTAATTTCAGGTATTTAACTGACTTCATGTTATTGCCATATAACATAGCTACGCCTAGACCTGACCAATGAATGACCAGGTTATCCAATCAATGGATTTTTTCTGATGCACAAGTATATTGCTGCTACAGCATAATCCGATAAAATGGCTCAAATTGTCACATGGATCATTTACATAAATTGGCCACCTTAGCCCCATTTGAAGTTGTTGGGATGTACTGGAGAAGACTTAATGGAGTTGTTTGACTCAGCCATCGTCAATACAAGATATCATCCAAAAATGTATCTAAATCTGGACAGAAAATGCTTTGATGTTGCTTATGGTTGTTGAAACAATGCCACAACAAATGTGTGCCGTAATCACCTAGAATGGCCCAACTAAATAATAGTGTACGACCTTTTTTTTTGGACAGACAGTATCTTGTACAATAGAAAATAATAATTACTAAATAATTTCAAGGAAAAAATACTTGTTGCACCTGTTATTTTGTAAACCAAGAGTGAAAAGGCTAACGGACAGATTGTGTACAAAAATATGATCTACACAAAACTAATACTACTTTTTGTACAAAACCACACTGAACATTTTAATAATGTAATGACATTTCTAGAAAAGAAAAAAGGACAGACAGACACTGATTTTCAGCTCAGGAAATGAAAATGACCAATTGCTTAGATTTTGACATTCAATTTTAGAATCTATAAATTGTGTCAATTCACTTTTAGAATTTGAGAGTGGGAACCCTGAAAGACAATAAAAATAATGTATGAACCTAAAACGTATTAACTTATTTGACACACATTAGAAATGCACTGCGAACACTGGGAGGATGTTGTTTGCGGTCTGAAACACTTTATTTGCATTCCTATTTACAGAGCCAGGGCTCTGTTACAGTACAGTCAGTTAGCAAATAGAAATAAAATTTCCCAAATGTAAAAGAAAACATTTTTAGACTACAAAACATCTGTGCACATCTTAAATATAGAAATGCATGTACATGTGATAGTAAAGACAGTGTCATATGACCAAACAGAACAGAAACACCTGAGTACATCTTGATATATGGGGCGCCAAGTGTAACATACCCGTTTCTGTACAGAATTGGCAGTTGTGGTTTGTATTCTGTGGATGAAAGGCTGAATGCACTTTGCATTATGTGAACGAAAGGCTGGACATAATGCATTTTGTGGACGAAATGCATTATGTCCCGGCCAATTCCGTGCACGAAAGTATGCCCTCTGTAATTATTTAATGGACGTAATGCAAAAGCGTTTCTGCTTTTCGTGGACAAAAGGCGTTACAGTGTTATGATTTCATAATAGATGTATGCATTTCGTGACACAAAATGTATTCTGTCCAAGAAAAAGGGCTTGTTACACTTTACTCTGGTGGAGGTGGAAGGTGCTGCAGTAATACTCACACGAAAGTTGACCCTGTTACGAACCCGATTAGCAAGAGCTGTGTTGATTGCTTTGTCAAACTGAAGAAGAACTTGAAGTGCCAACTGGGGGGTTATCTGTTGTGTCTGAAACAATATAGCCATGGTTAGGTGAGAGGTAAAAAGATGCAAATGTATTCTTAAAACAAACAATATATTTAAACTAATTGAATCCATTAATTAATACACGGGGTCTATCAAAATGCTAAGAGATAGGCCTGTGTTCTTGTATGAAATAGCACTGTAGCTTCAGTACAGGTGTCATGCCCAAAAGTGACTTGCTGATAAAAAGTGATCACGATATGAAAAAGTGCATTTTATAGTTATATTCACACATTTTAACTGGTAAAAATGAATGGATTAATTATAATTTTGAGCACAGAGGAGGTGAAACACTATAAATTAAGGATCATTTAAAAAATATATTCATTTTAGGCGGCCTATAAACCATCATGTTAGTTGGACTACGGTACAGTATATTTTCAAATATATGTATAGTGTATATAATCCATGTATAATGTGTAAATTGTGTCTTTGTTTGCCATGTCAAAAATCCTTGTTAAGCATAGATATTTCGAAAATATATGATACTGTTAGTATCATTAACTACGGTAATGATGGTTTATATAGGCAGCCTAGATTTAAATTTTACTTAATTGATAGTATTTCACCTTTTCTGTGCCATAGATTATAATGAATCCATTCATTTTTATCAGATAAAAATGCATTTTTACATACCGTGATTACTTCTTATCAGCAAGTCACTTTTCGGCACGACACCGGTAAACTACAGTGTTTGTCTAAAGAACATTTTAAACCAAACTCTGTTAAACACATTATTAGAACAAACATGCCACCCAAAAGTAAAACAAGACTATTGGTAGACGTACTGGTAGACATTTGTTTTTCACTATTCCACCATCAAAAAAATTATAAATGCTGTTTAGATTTTTGTTCAACCCGCAAAGAAGTCAACGCAAACACAAACTCCCAATAAACTACACACCAAATGTCCCACAACAACGTACAATATAAAAACGGAGATGTGTACTTTTACATCATATACAATTAGTGTAGTATATAGTAAAAAGGAGCTAGCCAGAATTGGTGGTCTCTGTCCCTCTGTAGACCAGCTGGCTGGTCATGTCTGACTAGCTTCTAGCTAACCCGCTAGCTAACGTTACCTGAATTAGCTCGTCTAGGCTCTCCTGGAGACTATTTCCCAGCGTTGTATTTCTGTAGAGCTGGTACGCCATTGTGAACAATGCAATAACTATTTATAAACAACCAGTAAATGTGGCTAATCAATTCCCTCCAGAACTGGCTAGGTGGCTTTGCCTACACAGGCATTCTTGATTTAACCACGTGACTGGCGATAAGAACCGAAGTCATCCGCAATCCTTCGTCGTTTTCTTCGTCTTCTTCTATTTCCCGGCAGTCTTGGCGTGTTACTGCCACCCATCGGTCAATTTAAAACTACAACGATCACTCGAATATATAAATGGATTAGTCATAGTATGGGATTACTATACGAGTCCATAAAATTCCATTAACATTCCAAATGTATATTCTCCATGTCTCGTTGATTTTATGTTTTTAAGGAAAATTGTAAACTCCTAGGCTACACCTCTCTCTCTCTCTCTCTCTCTCTCTCTCTCTCTCTCTCTCTCTCTCTCTCTCTCTCTCTCTCTCGCAGGCTAATTTGACAAGGAAAAAAAGTAGCCTATCTCCACATTTCCACATTGACATTTTCCATCCATTTGTTTTCCAATCCCATTTCAAATCCACAATGGCAGGCTAGCCTGCTCTTTTCAATCCTTGTTCATGATCCTCCTCCTACATTGGGTTATCTTCATAATCTACATATGTTTCGAACTGGAAACTCTTTTGTTTTAGGTAAACCCATTGATTAGAGTTATTTAAGGGAGGAAGTCGTTCATCACCCATCATCCCCTTCAAGATTCATTTTCTTTAATCTCTTTCTTCTATGTGAGGTATATGCATTTAACCTCATGATGACCAGCAGGTGGCAGTAGTCTACCACAATTTAAGATCAACTGAGAGGGTATAACATGCCTTTATTTGGAGACTCGGGCTATTCACGTGATGTGAACCTAATTTACGAACATTTTGTTTATGCTTATTCTAAAATGACATACATTTTCACACATATAGTCTACAAACCACTGAGTTAGATTTTGTAAATGCTATTTATTTATATTTATATTATATTTGTTAGTTTTGTAGTTTATACTGTAGCATTTGAAGTAATGGATGGGAAAACACCTGCTGGAACAATAATATACCACTAGGTGACATAATTTGACACATAGAGAAAGGTGAAATTGAAGTTGAAGTTTTTAAACTATGTGCAGATACATACCTACACTAGGTTTTCTTTGGCCAGTTTCTCTAGGCCTATGCCCATATTTCCATTGGTGCTATAGGCTATTAGAAGTAGGCTTATAACTATAGTCAATATTTAAGTATTTTCTCTTCTGGAAATCTTTTTTTTTTCTTTAGACAATCTTTTAAAATAAATATAGGCCTAAATGGTACCCTACCCTTTACAATAGGTATCCTAAATGTGCTTATCCTGGGCTTCAAATACGTAATCTCTTATAGAGGAGTGTGTCCAATATAATTATCACAGAATAGGCTATAGTTATTTATTAAAAACGCCAGAAGTTGAAAAATGTCTCAGCCCACGGATACTTGAATAAGCATTTATAAGCGAAAAACACCTGATAAATCATTGTTAGGACAGATTCATGTTACTTACAGCATTTCAACATTATAAATGGTTGTTTGCTAATAAACAGTTATTTTTCGGGAGTTTCAAGCTGACTCCTCTCTCATTTTTACAAAGAACGCAAATAAAGAAAATGACATTGTAAATATGTAAGGGAAGAATGCAATTATTTGTACATCGTGAGGTTGTGTTGGCTCAACATAAAGCAAAACGATTTAACTTGATCTATGGATTTGGAGTCCCGCAGAAAAGTAATTGCGTTCACTTAACTCGTACAGATATTCTAACAGTTGTGTCTCTGTAATTGGCAGAGACTGCAATAGGGAAATTGTGATAAATAAAGAAACCCGAGTGGAAATTGGGACAGCTTCCTTCATTTAATTACTGTGTCAAATCGAATTAGACGAGAAATCCAAAAGGACATCCACAGCAGGGGGTTTTATCAAGGACGTCGTGGACATTCCTATATAACTAAATTAAATTTATGCCGCTGACCACCAGCCTGTCTCAAGGTGCAAATCCTTATTTCTTGCACTTCTAGATTTTATTAATCGTTAATGTGGTATAATAAAAAACTGTGTTAAAATCAACAGAAAAACATCTGCAGACCTACAGTACCAGTTATGTTATTATAGCCTAAATGTCGGCTGAGCTATAGCCTACACATATTTGTGTCGACTTATTAACACTACACATTACTGAGAAGTATAGCCTAGCATTTCCAATAGTAAATAAAGGATAACATCTGGACATAATCAATATAACAAAGATACAAGTGTACAATAATACATAGCAATATAACCCTGAGTGATGCATGTGGCACCCTATGACAAACACATATTTCACCATAATCATCATCTGCTTCTCATGCAGGCCTAAATAAATGTGTACTGAGCAGTTGACTGCAGAGGCAAGACACAGGCTTTAAACAGGCAGAGTATATGACTGCTAAACAGCTGTTTACTGTCTGACCTATTCTGTAGGACATCCATCCTCTATAGAGGAGGGATGTACATGCTCCTCAGACCCCCCTCCCAGTGTCTATTGCAGAGAGCAGCATGAGGCTCTATCTATAACTGACAATCTGACTCTTATAATCAAACTCCACACAATATACACAGCAAATAACAAATATTTTTAAGAACACACATTTTCAGAACCACATACATAATTTACCCAACGTATAGTAGTATGTAGAACATTGTAGTTTGTTATCTTTTCCATATAGTTTATACATTTTCTATATTTAAATATACAACATTATTCTTTTATTATATTTTATTTTCTACTGCATGGTTTTTATCTAACAAGATAATCTCTGTTCCGTTTGGGAAACTGTGAATTTAAATGGGATTATCACAGGCAGATTAACATTAATGCGGCTAATTAGATGACTGAGGTTTGTTCATCGAGATCAGAAGGCTTTCTAAATTAAGGAGTAATCCACAAGAATTACACACACAATTGTCATCCTCTCACATCAAATATGAGACATGTCCTTCTTTTGAAGTTCACTGTCGTAATATTTGCCTGTTTGTACTTGTACAAATATAATGTTCGTGCTGTGTCCTTTTTGCCCTTTTAAGGGAGTATATTTGGATGAAGTTAAATAGCAGACAAAGCATTTCCTTTGTAGAGATGGAGGTACGCAGTGTGGACATTATAAAACATGTCATGTTTCATTTTTGTTCATATGCATCCTTGATTAATATTTTGAATTTTGCTAATTTGTCTACTGCATTATAATTTTATATTTTTTCTATATTTATCAGGAAAATCATGTAAAACACATTCATATTCATATTATGTTCAGTATGTAGCATTACTCAATGCCATATGGTGTAAGAGGCAACCAGAAAATATGCATTTTACTTACATACAGTACATTTGCAAATTACATACTGTATGTTATTGTGGTTATAAACTCATAATCTGGGAGGGAAAGTATATATATATATATATATATATATATATATTAGAAAACAGTGTAATAGTGCACATTGGCCATTAGACATATCATGTGGATTCCAGTTTTGTTACCCCATATGAAACTTGTTCACATTTCCTTGTGGCTTCTTGAACCAGACAAATCATTTGGCATTTGACAACATCATGCCACACTCTCTAAATCTACAAATTAAATCTGCAAACAAATAATTACTTGAGTCAATGAGAACAATTAATTCCACAATGCCCCCGGTAATTTAATCTGCATATTGATTTACTTCATTTTCATGTTCTGAAAAATGGAGAGGAACCAAAGCTTTACCTCAGTTTTAAATACATCATGCTTTGTAAAGACTTTCAATAAAGTAAAATTCTTTTGATCTTTTCAAATATTTTAGTACATATTTTAATCCTTTTATTAATTAATCTGTCATCAGAAGTATAACAATGCAAGTTTTTTTTACCCTATTTTGTTGGCTCTTGTGCCACAAAGAAGGGCTGTTGTCTATGACCATTAAAATAAAGTGTCCCGTATCTTAAGGGGACTGTGAAATTTATGGAGGCTCTAGGCAGGATTCATCTATCAAGCCCTCCCTGTCTGATCACAGTACTGGGGGTTGGGGCCTTCCAGATCACCAGTGTGACAGACGAATATTTGCTGACATATAACCCTGCCCGAGTCAGAGATCATTAGCTCGCTGACTGATGGGAGACTGGCGGTGACTTAACACTTTTATTTCCTTCCAACAGCTGAGCGTTCTTGACCAGCCGAGCTCAGTGGACACGGACCTTCACATTGTGTTAGCATCTCCATGGCTCTGCTATTGATGAGTGTCTGATGGAATATCTGGTTGAGGACTCAGAAGGTTAAATACATTCACTGTGATTGTTTGCCTGAGTGTGTCCAAATGGAAGGATTCATATCTTCCACTGTTATGCTATAGTTCATCACCTCGAGAAATACAGCTGTGTGAAGCATTATATAAGGAAAACAATCTTATATGTTTTACCTGTTAAATTCACTTGTTTTAATACTTAATCGGCCATGTTCTTGTTGGTTAAATGTATGAATCTCTCTAACTGCTGGTGTATGCATTGCTGTATGACCCCGTGCCTAATATTGTACTGCATTTGATTTTTACCAGTACTTTATGAATGTCTTCTAACGTAGCTGCCCTTTTGGTCAGGTCTCTGTTGTAAAATACATATCTCAATGGGACATTCCATTGTTAAATAAAGGTAAAATAACATTTAAAAAGTGTCAATAAGCAGGTCATTTCTGGATCATGGCATGGATGTGGCGGAAGGGCTTGCGATGCCTGATGATCCTCAGAGAGCTAGGGTCTCCCAAGACAAACAGGTCTGGGGGAAGGTTCAGACAAACACTTTATGGCAGTAAATACAAATAATCACTTTACACTGTTTGGGTCAGGGTCACCGAGACCTACTCCTGGAGTCAGGCCTGGAGGTAGAGTTCAACTATAGCACCTGGTGGCCGTGCAGCCCACCTACCCCGGCTGGGCCCCAATGTGGGAACATTTTGTGGAGCCACCACCTGCGAGATGGACCATAGGGAAGCGGTGCAATGCCAGTTAGGTAAAGGGAAATAGAGGAGCGGCTATAGGTGCTTCAGGCTGTTGGCCCTTGGTACGTGGAATGTAACCTCTCTGGGAGGGAAGGGGAGCGGGGGGGGGGGCAGAGCTGGTGAGTGAGGTTGAGATATACCAACTACATATAGTTGGGCTCACCTCTACGCACAGTGTAGGCTCCGGAACCAATCTCTTTGATAAGGGGTGGCCTCTCCTACTCAGGAGTCGGGCGGGAGTGGGGATACTCAAAGTCCAAGTCTGGCTGCCAAACATTTGGCGTTCCACCTGGTGGATTAGAAGGTCACCTCTATGTGTCAGGGAGGAAAACTATAACTGTTGTTTGCGTATATGAACCTAACAGCAGCGTGGAGTATTTGGCCTTCTTGGAGAAAGTATTATGAGTTCTGGAAAGGGCTCCTTCTACTGATTCAATTATTCTACTGGGGGACTTCAACACTCACATTGGCAACAACTGGGAGACCTGGATCACTGTAATTGGGAGGAATGTGATGGAATGTTATTGGACTACTGTGCTAGTCATGGCTGGTCCATAACAAACGCAATGTTCGGACATAAGGTGGCTCGTAAGTGTCCTTAGTACCAGAGTACTTTGGCCAAAGGTCAATGATCGACTTTGTAAAAATGTCAGCAGACCAGAGGCCAGTGTTCTGGACACTCAGGTTAGAGAGGAGCTAAGCTGTCAACTCATCACCATCTCTCTCTTCTCTGTGGCTGGTGTAGCGAGTGTGCTGAAAGTACTGGGATCCAGTGTGACCAGTTTGTGGGAATCAGACTTCTTTACATGTTTCCCTCTGATCTTCACTGTAAATAGTAGAACTGCAAATGAGTAGAATATACTGTATTGTTTTTCATCAAAGGGATGTGACTGTGTTTCTAGGCTATTTTTCTACACTTTACGGTGGTATATGTGTGCATGTGTGTATGTCAGTTTCATAATGATAGGGTTTAAAGTTGTATCTCCCTGTAGGTACACATAAAAAATGGTTTATCGGTATAACGTGGTGTTGGTTATCTAATGGACAGAGCAAGGAACTTGTCATGGTTAGGCGTGAGTTTATGTTAAGGGTAAAAGCTAGCATGTTGCCTAATATCCTGAGTGGAAAAATCCAATCGGTCCCGAAGTTGTGAGGGTTTTAAAATATTTTATTTAGACCCTCCTATTATATTTGCCTATACATAATTGTATAATAAAAGTGACATGTATGGTGGTGGATGCAGAAAATATTACCATGGAATATAGTATATCGAAATAAAGAGCTAGAGTCTGGGGCAGTTGGCTCCCTGTTTTGGGTTCAATCCTATGCCTGACCCTATTGACTCCTTAATACTCAGTACTCATATGATAATAATTGTACTAACTGCAAGTCACTATAAATTAAAGTGGTCAACAGAGAGATGCATTTATTCATGCTATTGTTTTTATATTTTGGACAAAATTGGATATTATATGGAAATAATATGTTTTATATCCCATATTTGAGAATAAAACATGTCAACTTGTTAATGTGAACATTCATAGATGCATCTTCATAAATGGCAGCTTCCATTTACAATTGAGACGTGAATCATGTCAAAACAGGCTGATATGGGGGGAGGGGCCTTTGGGGGTTGAGGCCCTTTCTCCTGGGACGACTGTCCAAAAAAATAATTACAGCAATTCTGCATTTTTAAATGTGCCACTTAATATGGCGACTACATAATTAAATGTCCAGCCCTATGACCTTGGAAGAGTTTTGACTGATAAATGATTTGAGGTGATAATAAACACAATATCAATGACCTAGTCTTTAGCCACCTAACACACACAAGAGGCAAGGTGAGACTTTGACTCATTTTCCTCATAGAGGGAATACCTGAATGTATCTGATAGAGTAATTGGCTTGGAATGACAGACTGGATATTTGACTGAAAGACCTACTGTATGCAACTAAAGACTATTTACTCACTCGCTTTTTTTGCAACAACAACATCGAAAGCCTGATAAATATATCCAGATAATTGCTTTACTGACTGGAGTGGGTGACCATTTGGCAGGCTGACCAGTTGGATGGCTGGTTGATCTTTTAGCAACCTGTATGAATCTCTGGAGTAATGAATACATTGGTTGATTAGTAAATATGTGACCTACATGGTTAAATTAAGGGGACAAAACTGAAAACATGGTCAGATCCAATAGTACTCCAGTATTCCAGTCTAATATTTGTGAATGAAAACAGGCCACTAACTTTCTCCAGCTTGAGCACACATAATTTAAATCGGTGGACAGCAATGTTTAAGAGCCATCAAACCACTACAAATTACATATTAATTACCTTTCACTGCATATATTCTAGCTTCTGACTTGGAAATAGGTCACATTTCTTGTGAAATCCTAGTGTAAGTCATTAATTGATTCATTTGATTCATGTAATTCAGCGCATCAATCATGCTCAGTCAACAGACTTTAATACTGTTGATGATGGAGTTTGGAGTTAAGTGGCTGAAAGACGAATGAAATCCCTGGTTCATTTCCTTTATCAGTCTAAGACAATTCCTTTTTAAATAAATGTATTCTGCATATAGGCCTGTTACAAAGTAATGTAATTTATTATGAGGATATTCCGTCTCTTTCTCTGTCATTGTGATAGGTGTGACCAGTCCTATAACACGCTGGTTGTCCTTGCGTTGTGTTCTGGCGTAATAGAGAGGCAGGAGGCAGAGCTGGGGTTCTGGTCGTTTACTACACAATCTGCACAATCCATACACATACAAAAGTTGTTTGTTTGGTGAGTGCGTGTGAAGCCTGGTTCCCCTCTCATACAGATCCCAAGGCTCTCAGACACATTATCCAACTTATTCCATTAAATCATACTCAAATTATACTACATATCATAGAAAATAATCACATTATTAATAACTTAAATCATAAATCCAGAAACCCAGATGACTAATAGAAGATAATAATTCACCTAACACAATAAAATGGTGTTATAACATCTATAGATACCGTAACATTACTTTAACAATTACCCCAGTTAGATTCTACATATATAGCCAACCTGGCGGCAATATGCGATACGGTAGAACAATAGAACT
>JAODUE010011150.1:0-27477 GCA_027564755.1 Amblyopsis hoosieri | reverse complement strand
GCTGCGAACCGATCCAGTGAGTGCTGGAGGTCACGGACCGATGATGCCATCAAGACCACATCATCTGCAAAAAGCAGATGATGTGGTCACTAAGAATTCTCGCCGCTACGATCCGCTCCTTGTAATGATTTTCCACTGCTGGTACCAGCTCGACTCGCCTAGCTTTAGGGAGCTTTTTTCATTGCATAGTATCAGCTGGACTCTACTCGCCTCAGCATGGTTTTTTTTCACTGCCGATAGTACCCACTCAGTTGTACCTGGTCGCCTTAGCGACGGCGCTGTTTGAACCACTCCTGCAGTAAGATCGGTAGACATTGCGGCTGCTTCAGTAGTTTTCCGTTTGTCCGTCTTGCGCAGTAGTCTGCATGGTAGTCACGTCACATTTTGGTATTGCCTCAGCTTGCTTGGAACCTCGACAGAGCAGGGAAACCTACCTGGTACCAGGCACTATCCCAACTTTGGATCAATGGAAAAGCAAAAAAGGCGAGTCGAGTTGACCTGGTACCATGCAGTGGAAAAGCTCCCAAAGCGAGTTGAGTTGAGTTGAGCTGGTACCAGCAATGGAAAAGCGCCATATTTGTACTGTAAGTCGCAGTGAACAAAAGTGGATGGATCTGACTTAATTACCTTATTGTAATTGGAATATTATGTAAATTGTTATTGAGTTATATCCAATGGCATAAAATACTTATACATAAAATACTACCAAGTTAGCTTCCCAGATCTACCACTGCAGAGAGGTTTGACATCACTTCCTACCTGTAGAGCAGAGCAGTATACGGTTCAGAACAGTAAGCTTTGAAGGGGTTTATGTCCCGGCTTTAACTCAAAATGCATTTATCGACCCCATGTGGAGCCATATCTACCTTGCCAAGTAGTGGGCAGAATGTCCTCGTTCTAAAGGCATGTTTTATGTGCTTTAAAAACCTCAAGGCACCTTGAAGTGTCGCTCAGTCTAGGAACTGTATAGTGGAAAGCTAGCTTCCTGCTGTGGCTTGGCCCGCACATGCTGGTGTCAAACGTTCCCACAACTGAAGCATTTCTCCACAGAGGAAGATGTCTTCCAGGGGTTTTATTCAGACTAGGAGACGGTATCCGGTGAGGATTTTAAATTCTGCTTTTGAGAACCTGGTTGTCATGGTTGTTGAGACAGCATTTCAACAGGAATGGTAAAATAAGTATAAATAACGGGGGGATATTAGACTCCCTCCCCCCTACACACACACACACACACACACACACACGCACACACATACACACACTCTGCTATGCCTATTAAGTGGTGACTTACTGACAGAAAGGCAGGTTGGTGTCAGGGTCCAGATGACAGGTACCCCCGTTGTAGCAGTATCCATCACACAGCTGACAGCTTGGTGCTATCCTGCCATTTGTGCAACTGGAGGAGCAGAGAAATAATGGCTATTTACAGCATGTGGTGGTACATTACCCGTTGGAGATGAGCACGGAGATGAGAAAATAGTTTGCCTGTAACATAAATCAAAGGTCAAAACATGCAGAATGGGAACTAATTATTGTTTTCTATCAAACAGCTTAAACATTGGGATATTCATTTAAAGAGCAAATCATAATACAATTTACTAGTGTGCTTAAAAGCAGGGTCAGTCATTCTCAAGAACGCTTGCTAACTTCGAGCTCAAATCAAAACAGTATCGCTCCGCGGTCCTCCGCGGCGTCGCCCTCACATCGAAAAGCATTGTGAAGCAAAGCGTAGTACTACGGCTTTGTTGATACCAGCAGTGTTCGCCACTTTGTTTATGTTCCTATTTGCAGAGCCAGGGCTGTGTAGAAGTATCCGGTTCTTTTTTCAACAGGCACAGAGAACGGTAAGCTAGAGAAATGTCAGGAGACATTTGGTGAATTTGACAAATAGTGTATTAGCTTAAAATTAGCTTGCAATTGCGGACTGTACCTTTAAATGTTTATACATTTTCAAATGTGATAAAAGGTAAACCGACGAAACATGCGACATGCGTAGGTATGTGGGAAGGAGGGGGGTGTAAACAGTAGGTACTGACTTGCAAACGACTTCTCCTGTCTCCTCTGTGATGAGGCAGGGCGCTCCGTGGCACCGCACACACTTGTCCAGCTCACACTTGTTCCCCTCGTACCGCGCAGGGCACACACACTCCACGTAGCCGCTGCTGGACAGCGTGCACGCCTTGGAGTTGACGCAGTAGTGATGGCAGATGTCTGCTCAAACACGCACACACACACACACACACACACACAGAAACGGGCAAGAATAACAGTGGTGTATACTGTAATGATGAACTAGCTGCATAGTTTAGGCTGGTCTGATTGGAGTTTTACAGGGCCTTAATGGGACTTAATTATCCACGTCAAATGACATCTCCGCCACAGATGAAAACGTATCTCCCCTTGGGCCCGCAACAGTAAGGAAAGTATTAATGGTGTGCAATGGAAATAGTTTGTTTCCACAGCCCATTATAAGCATAGCAACAAAATAGCAAAGTTTATTTGACAATGACTTTTGATTTCCTTTATCTGCAAATAGAGGCAAATGTGGAAAAGAAAAGAAAATATATTGTTTTTGTTAGTACTATTATTTTTCAGTGAACATTGAAATACATGACTTTTAGGAATAATAACATTTAAATCAATGTTGTTTTTTATGCAGTACACATGGTCTGACTTAAAAGACTGGCAATAGGCAATTGTCAAAAAGGTCAAGCAGATAATAATAGTCAATTGCTGCTGTCTGTACTGTAATTTGACTCACGGTAAAGACAGCGGTCTCCGGTGTATTCCGCCATGCAGCGACACACTGGCTGGTTTCCCTGACTGACGTCACAGGTGCCCCCGTTCAAACAGTAATTTTCACAAACCCTCCTCTCACAGAAGGGTCCCGAGAAGCCCACAGGACAACGGCATGTAGGCTTACCTAGAGGGAGAGACAGATGTATGGCGATGGGTGGGTCCTTTAACAGTTCTAGTACTAGTACTGGTGTACAAATGTTTACCAAAAGATGTACGGATGGCAGCGACGGTATCACACTGAACTGGCCTTTAGCAACAGCTATTTTGCACCGGCAGCCAATAAGAGCACAGTGAAACTCAATGAAAAAAGTCTGAATTGTGTTTGCCACTCCTTCAATTATGTCTCTCCTTATTTTGTGATTCAAGTTAAGTGTGAAATTCACCGAGGTGATAAGCTGCCAACACGGATTCTGTCTGTCTGTTTGTCTGTCTTAACGAACACCGTACACACAGCCTGTGACTCCTTTGGCATGCTGATAACATCAGCATGCGTTGTTATGAACTTGTGGGCAGAATATGCAACGGCACTACAGTTGTCTTCTCGTCAAGCTCCCCTTTGTATTAACTAATAGCCTCAAGAGACAAGGAATATCCCTGGGCAATGATCAGTGAGATCAAACAGGAACACATGCCAATCATGTTGCTAAAAAGCATGGCAACATAACTCTTTAGTACTGTGTTGAATAAGAGCAATACCGTTATGCCCTATGTAGCTTGGATGAGAATGGCATTCATGAGAACACAGGTTCATCATGCTATCTGTCATAGATGTGTGAAGCTTTTACTGTAATAGAAGCTGAGAATTCAATTCATTTTGCGGTGCTCATAGAGGTGCGGGGCGAAGAATTTGCCTGCCAACCCACGTGCACAGTTATCGAAGACATTGCATTAGAGAACGCAGAGAAATATCACTCAGCGTGCTGAAACACCAGGTTGTCCCCAGAGCTCTGATGGATGCAAGTGGAGCAATTTCCAGCCCTAATTGATTCTGAAGGTGCCTCTAGTTCCTCTTCATCAACACGGCGAGCACTTGAGGAGGCCTATTTGACAATAAGCTCTCTCACGCTCATAGCATCACTCATTTAGAGCAATACTATCCTGCCAGAGGATATCTACCCAATGCAGTGAGACTTCCTTTGTGAAAAACCAGCCAGTTGCAAATTGTGAATAACCCACCAGCCTCTGTACACCCAGTAGCAGAACAAATACCACATTGCTTTGTTTTACGTTCAGTTTACCCACGCATATATTTATATACAATTCATCATACAAATCAGGACATTGAGATAAGCTGGTGGATCAAGCAAGAATTGTCGGCAAGTCGGCAATAGTATAGCAACAGTGTCTCATTCCTCCTACTATAGCTCTACCTTAGCATTTACCCTATCTTGAAAGCATGTTGCTGCACTTAACAAGCCATGAATGTATGTATTTTTTCAGACAAAAGAAAATAAACCAACCCATTTGTCATAGAATCAAAAGACTTAAAAACTTGATGCGACCAAATACACTGTTTAATTCCTGGAAGGCGTAGGGATGATTTGAAAACCTTCAATTCCTAGGCCAGCATTTTGATGTGCCCACTGCCAGGCATATGTCTTTGTAATGTATGACTCATCCAAACCAAAACACGATGTTCATTTTCAATTATGTATCAGTGGTTGTCATCCAAACATTCAATACAAGCCATTCTGTTATTCACACAAATCTATAGAGGCCACTGTGTATTGCAGTCAGCACAAAGAGCACCACAGTGACTAACCAGCTAAGGGGGGAGTAATCCAACATTACAGAGGGACTCGGGCGATAATTGAGGATAATTGTTATCTTGGAATGGATGGTGTACATGGGAAGGCCAAAAAAAATAAAAAGGCTGCAAAAACAATTGAACACCATAAACATGCTGGGTGCATATGGGTAGATTTGGATTAGCTATACAGTAGACATATCTGCATAATCAAATTCACTTGTTGCTTGTGTCTAGCCATCTGCTTTCATTGGTTAAGAGGGAGTCCTCATGAATGGAATACAGAATATCTCCCAGAGGAATTACCTCACGGGGAAAGAAATGGCAACAAACTGTCATTTATGATTGGAATTTAAACAGAAAAGATGTTATTATGTACGACATGCCTGTAACCAGCTGTTTGAACACAGACATGAGCAATGTATTTGTCTGTTACCGTAACTCCCATGTTGCCAAGCTTGCTGTTCAATAATGAAAGCGAAAATATATTCTTAAAGTTCACTCACCTAGGGGTGAGCCCATGCAAGTGCCTCCATTTAAACAGTAGTCTGTACAGTGGTTGACCTCACAGCGCTCTCCTGAAAAGTCAGGCCAGCAGTAACATCTCCAGTCGCTCTTCTCATTGGCCAGACAGCGGCCTCCATTTTCACAGGGGGGTCGGCATAGCTCCCCTTAACAATAGCAAAGCAGAAACATCACAATCTCGGCCAGTCTCAAACTGCAATAGCCTGGGGTCTGTACAGTTGACAAATTAGGGTTTCAATTGATTTAAGACTAGAATGCAAACGCAATCTGCAATACTCCTATGATTATGTGTTTTGGCCTCCGGTTTAGCTTTCGCCATTGGAAAAGACACAAAACACAAACTTTGTGTTTGAGAAGAATGCATATGTAGATATGTACGTAATTGCTCATCTTCATTTTGTTATTATTTTATTCCTTATTGTTATCATCTGAGATTTTGAAAGGGATAATAACATTCTGATTTAATAATAATTCCAAACATTACATTTTGAAATAGCATTTTCATTGATGTTATTTCACTATTATAATTAAGTATTTCTATTTATTACAGCATAAACACTTATTTGGTCAAATGCCATTATTGGGTATTTCGTGGATTCCACTCTATCACCATCACACTAACACATGCACATATGCTTTGTTAATGAGCTAATGCGCTTTTCTTTCAGCATATATTTCATCTATATAGACTTGACTTGGACTTCCACCAATGTTTCAATTGTGGGAACGTACAGTATGATACTGTAGCATGACGAGAACAGGCTAAAACACAGGAATTCCTACAATGTCAAATCTTGCCAGCACGTTATGACCCTCCTTTTATGTGAAAGGTGCTATTACAGTACAGTATATACACATCATATACTTACAGTATTTTACTTACTTAATATTTCAGTTGAAAGAAACATGTGAATCCTTTGTAATAATCTAGATTTCTGGACTAATTATTTTTTAATTGCTGTTTGAGTTTCTTCAAAGTCAGTTAAAATAGACAAGATCAAGCACTGTGTACTGTGATTAAACAATGTACAAACAATAGTGTCACCAATGGTTATTTCGTCTGTCATTGCTATAGTCCCTGAATTTCACTGACATTCCACGGTCTCACGTGGCTACTAGACTCTTCCTTAATGCAGCAATCAAGATAATTCCAGAAGGATAGCACACGTTGCACCTTGAGAAGGTTGCCTTACCTGAGGTGTTAACATCACTGCAGGTCCCATTGACCAGCAGCTTCCCCTCAGGGCAGGTACATTTTGCACCAGTAGGGTTTAGCAGACACATGAAATCACAAGTCATTCTCAGACACGGGTTGGCCGCTATAAAGACAGCAAAAGAAAGCCAAGGAAAGACACTTGTATTCCATTCTGAACTACTGTATAGTTTTTTTTTATGAAATCTACGTTTTACCTGAATAAACAAGCTTTCCTCTGAAAAGGGTTATTTTCAAGAGACTCAGAGAGGCATAAGGATAAAGCAAACGATTTCACTGAATCAACAAGAAATATGGCATGAATTCCTTGATGTACAAAAGAATGCTGTGATGTTACATAAATTCCCGTGTTATGGTATGTTGCTGTATTCACGAGGATCAAAGTGGACAAAATGAAAATGGCTGAAAGTTGAGCTTTGCAGAAGACATTAGCTCCTTACAGTAGCATGCGTTAGCTACAGTATAACTTCTGTGTTTAGATACTGTAGGCACTTCATTGGTGGACTAATGAGTCACTGGGGAACTGGGGAACAGCTGCCCTTTAAGTGATAAACCTTGGCCAAGACTCTCTGTTTGACATGGCGCCACCATTAACACCCACTAAGAAAACGGAATAAGGTCTACAGCATCCATCGAGGGAGGTGGGAGCAAAGAAGGGATGGGGCTGAATCAATAGGCCCCATCAGTTTGTGTTTCACACCTGCAAAACAAAAACACGCTGTCCTGCCAAGATTCTAACACTGATTTATACAAGTGGTTGTGCATTATTTAGTCCCTGTTCTGTGCAGGGTGCATGTAGTGTAGAACCTAAAATCACTAGTTTTGCCTCAGCGCTAAAGTAAATATTTAAAATCTAAAGTGATAACAGATGATGAAGAACATGATGAAGAACATGATGAAGATGACAGTGGCAGCACTGCACTGAACAAGCAGACTACTGGACTGAAAATAATGTATTTTATGCTATTTTTCCAGTAGGTTTCTACAAAACATGAAAACGTGAGCAAATGTGTTGCATTACGCCCGACAAATGAAAAACAGCGAGGCCATTTTTCATGATATTGCAGTCTTGAAATGCCTGTTAACTGCAGTCAAATAGTAATGTGAATCAGTTTAAGGCTTAGTGTTAACATTTTACTTTAGAGTACTTTTCAGTAGTGTAGATTACAATGATGAATTCATTATTATTGACTAGCCTTACAGTCAGTTACAGACAGTATCATCCATTATTCTTGATTGATCAGGAGTTCACTTCATCTCATTATGTGCACCACTGCCCTATGTGATTTGCCCAAAGACTAGTGGTAGTGTTGTTGACAGAATAAATGTACACATTTACAGTTTAAAACGAATGTGCAGTATAGGCTATTACTTGCCTAATGTAATAAAACACTGAAAGGATTATTTTGTGTCTGCCAATGTATCTTACAGTACTGCATGCTATGGATTTTGGATGAGCCTGGTAGAAATGAGTAAAAACAGTCTTGTTAAGATTTAGACCAAAGTGCTTCTGGGATGCACAAATGTTGCATGTGACCAGTGTTGGGCCCTGTAATAGTTCCCCACTTATCCAGCAAGACCACATTACTGGCCCAATACTGTCCTGGGAGGCCACGTTGGCTCTGAAGGTGCGAGGATTCATAGTTCCAGGCTACTAGTCATGGGCCAAGTTCAGAGTGGGGGAAAAGTGTCTTTAGTGTACCCTGCTGCTGTCTGAAGTTGGCAGTGGAGAAAGGGACTGACTGCTAGCACAAACAAGAAGCACTATCTGTGCTGACCAGACATTCATTTCTGTCTTTAGTATATTCAGCACTCGTGTTGAGAAGATATGGAAAACATTTTAAACTACAAACCATTTATGTTGTTTACTCTGTTAGTGCATTGTGCGATATTTATCATTCTCACTATCTAATCATTTTCTCCATCTGATAGCCTGTGTTACCTTCTTGCTGTTTGTAGCGGTGGGTAATGAGAACATTTGTGGGCTTGTCCACGCCCAAATGGAAAAACTCAGCGGACTGTTTGCCAAACTTGTGTATTCTGAAGATGTCATGCTTGAGTCCGATTCCATAGATGCTGTCTTCAAATATATCAATTCTGTATGGCTGGGATATGCCTGTGAATTCAGGAGACAAACATGAGCAGATAGCGTCAGAGAGCGGGCATTTCTTTATACCGGTAGCTGTCGCTTTAATTAACGTCTGTGTCCTGGGGCAGGATGAAGAAGCAGGCTCATGCTGTGTGGGCAGATAGATCTCGACACACATTGTTAAAGATCTGGCTGCTTCAGAGCCACACAGACAGGGTTGCAATCTTTTGATAACAACCGTGAGTATATTAAAGGACGCCATCAACAGCATGCGCTTATACAGAGCAAAGTGCTTTGTTTCCCCCCGGCCCGGCATTACCCTGCCTGTCGCTGATTGCCACCAGAGGGTCCGAGCCGTCTAATCTCATGCTCCCTATCACGGAGAGCTCAGGATCGGCCCAATACAACCGCTGGTTGAAATAATCGATGGCCAGTCCTGGGGGGGATGAAGAGAAGGGATTAATTTGCCGTATGAATCGTACAAAGATCAATATGGACTACTCGTCCATTCCAGGAAACCCTCAGGTCTCAGTAGCTTTCTTGAAATGTTTTAATGTAAATGCACAGTTGAGGTTTCAAGGTTATACATGCAGTGCACTAAGTGCATGTGGAGATTAATCCCCCACAAAGCTACTTTTGTGTGTTGCTAATGAATAGAAAATACTAGTGGAAATATATCTGGTGTCCAAATGTATACTAACAGCATAGATTTCTACATTCTGATTAAATATTCTTGCCCCCACTTTACCAATCTGGAGACTTGTTTTTCTCCCTACACAAGTCTGACTTGGTAATTGAGCACCTGGCTTAGGTGATTAAATAGGTTTGTGTTTTTCTGCAGATGATGAATTCTTCCCTCGGTGACCAAGACAGCATGGGTCCCTTGAATTAAAGGAGGCCAAACCAGCCCTTCACAACTAGATCAGCAACTAAGTGTCTCCCTAAAGACACCCCAACAGGCCTGAGATATTCTCCTTTATTATTTCCTTGACCTTATTTTTGCTACCCAGTCCCCCCCACATGTGTATGCCTCTACTGTACACCATGGTTATTTTGGCTGGGGAATGCATGATGTGAATTAATACATTTGCCCAAGTGCTGATGAATGTTTTCCTGTATATTGAATTATACTGTGCACATACAGCGTATGCATGCACATTCTGTAGTATGTGTGCACTGCCTCCACAATACACGCAGGTTCTCTTTCGCCGGTGTGAGCGGGATCAGAAAACAAGAGAATAGCTACCAGTGGGTCTCCTCAGGCTTTTCTCCAAAAGCACTCTCCGCAAAGAGCCGTCCATGGCTGATTCTTCAATGTGGGAGTGATCCCCTATTACACTCCAGTACATCATCCTGGGCAGGACAGAGGGGAGACGTATTTATGACAACATCACTTCTGCACGCGTATGGCACTGCAGACACCGTCCAAATACAGTATCGCATCAGCTTAACAACATCCCTGAGAACACCGCTAAATCCGTCTAAAGAGCATGGACACGCACGGGATATCCATCTGCATGGGCGTTTCGCACAGCTGATGAGATTAGGGAAGGTGACGTGCAAAAGGCCAGTCTTACCCCCGGGCTGGGTTGACTGCGATGGCGTATGGTTCCCCCGCTATGTCCGTGATCAAGCGCGTGCAGTTGGGTCCCTTGAGCTGACCCACATTTATGGAGTAGCGAAGCTTCGTCCAGTGGGCTGTGTAATAGCTGAACCAGTGCATCCGGGAGTGGTCTGTCCAATAGATGTTGCCTGTGATCCAGTCAGCAGACACGTCCCTTGGACGACGGAAGTCGGAGCACTGGAACCAACAGTGGCCAACATGCATTTAGTAGTTCCAGTCCTAACCATCAATGTATGTTTGAATATAAACACACAAAGGAACAATAGCCTTCATAGTTAAATTAGTATTCAAAACACCTTTCAAGAGATAATGGGTTGGTTTTACCCACCTGATAGGAATATAAATAAGATATTTGCTGAACTAAATTAACTTGAATCATACTATTGTGTTTCAAACTATGTTAGGCGGTATAATTGTGCTCAGATGCAGTGATGGTGCTCAGTCACATTAGGTTTAAAATAAAAGGAACGCCCATGCAATTTACAGGATTACAGCGTTAAATGACATTCACAAAAATACAGGTTCATGGGAGTTTTCAGGAAAAGGGAAAAAAGTCCAGTCACACCTTGGATATACTTACAATGTTTCTGAAATTACTTTTAGTTTGACCTCTGTCTAGGTTTTCTTTGTAAAAAAGTCCACCAGGGTTAAACTGGGTAGCCCAGATAAACTTTTGGTGGTGAAAGAGAGCATCCATTCCAATAATGCGGGCATTGTCTTCGATGCGAGTGAGTAGTTTGTGTCCTTGGCTCTGGTTAAACGGATACACAAAACTTCGGATTTCAGTGTCATTAGCTATGTAGAGCACTCGATCCTCTGGTCCTGCCCGATGAGTTATTAATATGCAAAAAAAATGAAAAGTGGCTAAATTCCATTGCGATTATTAGACAACAGTTTGTGCACAGTACAAACAATGCAAACATTGTATGCTATAGCTAAGTTAATAACAGCATATTAATAGACTTTTAAATGTAAACACATTATATATTAATAATATATAATAAAATGTATAATAATAATAATACTATATAATAATTATTATTATTATGGTGTAAAAACATGGGGGTACATACCTTTTGCTATACAATTGCCATTCATCTCTTTATAATTTCGATCACATGTGCACTTAAAAGAGCCTTTAGTGTTTGTGCAATAGTGAGCACATGTGTCAAACTGGAGGCACTCATTCATTTCTGAAAGTAGACAGGGAATATCAGTATATTTAGAAACACAGGGTTTTCACCAGTAAGACAGAAATGAGAGCACACATGCCAAAAAATGAACTCTGGCACAATACAGAGTCATGCTGGGACATACATCTGTTGGTAGCATGCACAGCATGCACAGAAAAGAAAGGAAAATATCCTTTTTTAATTTTCCCTGCAGATAAGCCTCAGCCTTGACCTGTTACTACAGAGGAAATTATGTATCCACTCAGCAAATGTCACTTTCACTTTCCACAGCCGCAATAACCACGTACAAAACCATTAACTGTGAAACAACAATCAGGTTCGGGGGTTGATTGAATAATTGCAGCAATTGTCGCTTAAGACTACATCACTGCACACAGTATTTCATCTGTAATCACTCAAGTCCTGTTGAAGTAAACGTAACGAACAAATGTCCACATTGTGGGGACATAACTGTGAAATTATCCTATACGGACACATTACCGGGCAATCTGTGATACTGTAATACCACAAATGTGTAAGCCCATTTCTCACCATGGATGTTAACTTCATGCCACACTGCACTATGCTAACAGATAGAAAAGCCAAAATACTCTACCTTCACACTGGCCTGTGTTTTGGTTCCTCTTGAAGCCAGGTTTGCACTGGCATATAGCATTAGCATTTGTTTGATTGCAAACGGCATCCTCTCCGCACGGATTTGTTTTCTTCCCGCACACATCTCCGTTGGAGACTAGAATTAAAGATTGGACTTTGATTACACACCGGTGTTACTGGCTGTATCTTAAGATACCCGCTGTGCCTTCCTTTTTGATGTAGGACAGCCAAGAGGGCATCCTATTTTTTTCCTCCATAGCACACAACACACCTCACATACGGCCATACATATATTACCATAAATAAATGACCATCACAAGTCAAATATCGATATAGCTTAGGTTCCTGATAACACCGGGGCGTGGCCCGACACGCTTTCATCTCCTCCGAGTGCTCTTTGATGCTCCATGCGGTGGGGAAGGAGGGGGGGGGGGCTGCTGTACGTACGGGTCTTGCAGTCCTGCTCGTCCGACCCCCCATCGTCACAGTCGTTGAAGAGGTCACACTGCAGCTGTGCGGGGACGCAGCGCTGGCTACCGCAGGTGAACTCTGACTTCCCACATGGCCGAGGCCTGCCGGCCGCCACCTCTGCATCCGGGACGCAAAGGGTCAGAGGTCAGAGGTGACCGAAAGAAGTCACCCTCAATGCTCAGACACACAGTTAAAAACAAAAACACCTCTCCCTTCAATGCCATAGGGTGCTCCCTCAGAAGCTCCTTAAGGCTGGGATAGTGTTGTGTGGTGCGGTGTGACCACTTTGAATGTGTTCCCATTTACAGGCCAGAGCTGTGTAGAAACACCAGATTATCTTTTCAGCGCTCACACAAAATGGGCTGCCAGCGTACCGTGAGGGATATTCCATAATTTTGACAAAGGGTATTAGCTTTAAAATCTCTTACGGCAGGTTTAAATGGCGACAGAATACCAAGGAGGACTTCACGGGCAGATTTCCATCGTTCTTTGTATTTGGGTAAATGGGGTGTGCTACTGAATCCTCACCACACTCCTCTTCGTCTGAATTGTCCCCACAGTCATCCACTTTGTTGCACACTTGATCTGAGCGGAGGCACACGCGGTCATTCCTGCAGCGGAACGGCCTGGTTGGCGGACAAGGAAATTTGGCTGGAAATAATAGGGGACAGTTGCATTACTTTACTATTCAAAACAGTATGGTGAAAAATAGAAAACAATCACTTTGAAGCACTACGTAATATTTCAAAGCCTTGACAATGAATTATGTGCTCACAGGGAAAAAAATAACAAAGGAAGATCTTTAAACCATCAGCCATCAAATGGCTGCTTTTAATATATTTTATATATTTAATAGCACCAACAGTTCAACCCACCACACATGTCTGTGTCCTCGTCTGAGTTGTCCCCGCAGTCATCTTTGCCATCGCACACCCACGTGTGGAGCTTGCACAAGGTGTTGTTGCAAATGAACTCATCAGCGCGACAAAAGAAAGCATCTGCAGTCACACAAATGGTAGTGTTAAATACAGTGTGTGTGTATAAATAAATACTGTATATATACACGTATATACTGTATATATTTAATACGATAAAACGAAACAGCACATTTTCCCTCTCTTTGCAAATGCTACCCATAAGGACCCATGGTGACATGTGTCACAACCCCCTTAAGCGGTCTGGTAAATTCCTTATACAGCTTTATCCTTCAATTCAAGTGACATGTATATTGATGCAGTCCTGTGACAATATATTCATTTTTGTACTCCTGATCTCAAAATGGCTGCCTGCATGGTTAGCACGGTTAGCATGTGTAGCACGTCGCTATCGTTTCAAATTACTGTATATGTTAAAACCCATTTACCAATTCTAATGGTTTAATAACATGTCAACCAATGTTAACCAATTTTTTCGAGAACAACATTATGAAATACAAGAAAGTAAATGTGTATGTGACATACTGTAGGCTATAGGGAAGTCAAAAATATCATCCAAGTGATCCATTTGGTCTAATTTATATACCAAATATTTTCCTTTAAGGGGATCTGGGCAGGTTATTTTGGGTTAAAGAAAATCATGCATTATAACTGGAAATTGCCCTTGCTTCTCAGCGGTCTAAGAGCTCTCTGGTTAGCTAAAAGTAGCCTGCAGGTACTGTAACTAACATTCAAAAGTATCACATTCACATGTATTCAATCTGCAGAAGAAAACTCTGGTATAAAGTAGTGCCCTTGATGGTGACGAGACGCATATGCACTGAGCGCGCTTTCCCTTCTTCAACTGTCAACAGACATGTAATTTATTATTTATTTACTGTGGTAGCAGAAATAACTTGCTTTGTCCGTGGTGATGAAAGAAGTGTCTGTTACCATGGTAACCACTACCCGCTATAAGAAGTCTCATATTACTTTGCTGTTGGTTTCATTTGGTGCAGGTTAATATTTTATCCTGCGCATGCTAAAGTCTCCCATCCTATGAAGCCGTACCTTGACTGCAGTTGTCCTCGTCGCTGTGGTCCACGCAGTCCAACACGTCATCGCAGCGCCAGCGCCGCGGGATGCAGTGGGCCCGGTTCAGACACAGGAACTCATCCTCTCTGCACTCCTTCACACAGCCGATCTGACAGGCAGTGGATATATTGGAAGGAGGGTCTGACATTTTGAGTGTCTCCCACCCCAAAGACTTTCCTGCATTGCTAAATTTTTAAGCACATATTTAGTATAGTGCCTTATAATGTCCATCAATGTATGCTGGAAATTTATTTTATTTACAGTATGTAAAGGAAAACACAAAATCTACAGTATAGGGTCTCAGGTATTCTGTGTTCTGTATTGCTTAATAGGTCTTCTGTAGATCAGCTTTTCTCATTTAATGCTCATGTATGCCTGCTGAGACAAACATAGGCATGCTTTACTATTCTGTCCTCTTGTTTCTTTTGTTTTGGGAAGTAACCTCATTAAAGGAGCATGTTACACTTACTAACATCAATGATACATGCATTAGCATCACGTAAATGAATGCATTAACCCTCATGCTTCATACAGTATGTGTTTCAGCAAGATTTCTACTCAAGTTCTGTGTGGAATTAGTGCAAGAGTTGGCAGGGAGATGGCAACCCCTGCCATCATGCCAAACTCTTCTTCCCTGAAGCCATTATCTCCTCAGAAAAAACACATTTATCGATCACTACTAATCACACCGCTAGACCAAAGAGTAACCGTTGGCCTGGTAACTAGCTAGAGGGGCCGGCGCCAGGCCCACGCTGACCTCGTCTGAGCCGTCCAGGCAGTTGTTGTGTCCGTCACAGCGCAGGCTGGCAGACACACATCCTCCGCTGGCACACACATACTCGTTCAGGGAGCAGGACGGAACAGCTGAGGAAAAAAACGCATCACACATCAAAGTCAGACTGGCCTTAATGAAGGTCAACAAAGAAACATTACTCAAGGGGAGGCGGGGGCACGAAACACACACACAACCACCGTATCTTTTGATTTTCCCCTCGTGAAAATCAAAATCGCTAATGGCATTTTGGGCTAGAAATATCATGCCAGCATAAGCCTGTAAATATGAAGCCTTTTCCCAGGCAGGAGAGTTGTGTTCCACCTGCTGGTGAATTAAGTGCTTTAATGGTCGCTCGAAAATGACTGAGCCAATCATCACCGTTGGAACACGCAGTGGCCAATCACACCAGGCGAAATTTAATCTGAGAAGCCCAGACGCTCGTTACGAGCCAAAAGCACGAGTGTCACATGCGGTCGTACAATTCCTGTACAGAAAGCTGAAAAGAGGCAATGGGGCTGTATTGGCGCGTAAACAGTTGCAGTACACACACACACACACTTGTAGTTTACTACCTTTCCAACTAACACCTTCACAGACATATTTTGATATTTGCAAAGGTCCCTTTGTGCGCTCCTCACACAGTATCAGAAAAGGAAATGAGAGTTTCATACAGGAATTTGAGAACACTTGAAAGAATCGCAGCATGGCAGAGGAAGCAAAACACTTTCCATTCAGACACAAGTTTGCAAAATGGCCTTCTTTGCAGCAGTGCGCTAGGTTAGGGGTTTTGAAGGGCTTGGCGTTGTGCACCTGTTCCATCACAGCTCCTCTCGTCTTCGCCAGTCTTACAATCCTCTTGACCATCGCACGCCCATTTCAGCGAGATGCAGAGGTTGTTGTAACAGCGGAATTGGTCATCTGCGCAGCGAGCTTCACAGTCCTTCTATTAAGAAAAGAGAATGCGCTGAATACGCAAGTCTCAGCACGGCAGAATAGCACGAGTGGGATCATTGCAGCATTTGATTAAATATTTAAGTTTGTAGTAATGAGACGGTCGGCAATGAAGTTGGATATTTGATTTGAATAATTCCAAATGCTTGGCACCTGGTCTGATTTGCTGGTCTGAAAATAGCTGATTTTCTGATTGAAGTACCGCTATGTCGCGCTGTGTTAAAATTATCTTCTGTACAAATGCACCTCTATGAAGATTACAGGGAGCTAGGGGGTAACTGGGGTAAATATCTAAAATTGCCTGAATCAGACGTAAATAAGGTATGTCAAATATTTATGGGAGAACAGCAGCAAGAATACGCATGGGACACAATTCCCTCTCATCCCCGCTCAGGTAATAACTGCTGGGAATAGCTATTATGGGTTTTAATGGTAGCCAACTGGCGGCTTCTCATCCTGCGCTAACCCAGGAAGCCAGCACTGGGAAAACGGATAATAAAGGGTTAATGAGGGTTGCGTTGTTATGCATGGTGGGGGATTATATATAAAATTGGTGAGCAAATGTTTAACAGAGCAATAAATTAGCCAGAATAATGAATCATAATAACAAGTCTTTGTCCTTGAATTATGCATTGTACAGTAAATCATTTTTAATCTGGTCTTTTTTTCAGAAATCGGTCAACCCTGCTAAATTTTCTGTTCTGTTATGTGTAGCACTGCTACACATTTCAGTTAATTTCTGTTCAAATTTCAACAGTCAGACAACTCTTTTTCATGCGCTGAGTGGGCATTTGCATTTAGAAAATGATAATGCACACTTTTCAAGCTTTACACAATGTTCTGAGCTGTGTGTATGCAGTGCACGTGGTTTTTCTAATGAGAATAGGGGATTTGCATTTGCAGGAGGAAATTAATACAGGCTATTTAAAAAACTAATGTGATTGAATGTTCAACTCCTCCCAGTGATGTCGTCTGTCCATGACAACTGCACATCATAACTGGAGCAACGCTACTACTGAATGTCAGATTTTCATAGTTTCAAAGACATTATTATTAAGACAATGCGACTGGAATCGAAGTTATACTGGGACTGTATGCTCACACATTACGTTTGTAACTGCAGCACCAACAGCACCCTAACTGTGTAAACCTCCGTACATTCATACTGTAAAGGGATATGTAGCCTACCGCATGATGGCTAATAGGCTTCTGAAGATAGCAGTCATATCATTCCCAATAATATATTATTATATATTTAATGAAAGATAACTGATAATGATAATATAATCTAGAATAAAGAAAATACCAAACAATAGGCATATCTAATTTCCACACATACTGATAGTACGGAAGGTAGTTTTGTTCAATTTTTGTTCTCGCAGCTGTTCTTTTTAGTTATATACATTGAGCGTTATGTCTTTTGTGTCAATGTCATATGCTTTTCATTTTCATTAACGTTGGTTGTTATGGATGCAGTGCTTTTGTTGCTATGGTTATACTGTCTGCTGACTCCTGTGTGTATTGTATATAGTGTGAATAAAGAAAGTTCATGAGCTGTGAAAGAATCACACAATAAAATGGGACAATTGCAGCATGTTGTCTTCCAACAGGGACAACAGATTCAACTGTTTAGTAAACATTCTCCACGACAGTAACCTCGTCAGAATTATCCGCACAGTCGTAGTCGCCATCGCAGCGGAATCGTGAAGAGATGCAGTCCCCGTTGGCACAGGCGAAGTCCTTGTGGGTACATGTGACTGGCTCTGAGACAACAAAGGCAATACAGAAGAACAATATGCAGATGTAGTTTTGTTCTTGGCATACCATTATCATATACAATAATGTGCTGTATGACGTCAATATCAATGTCAACATTGAGATGCAGCTATATGGCTGAAAGCTTCGGTTGGAATCAAATGCTAATTGTCTTGGCAACAGCAATGTGTTGGCGTATTAGGGTCGTTTTCGTTCTAGAATTGGAGTAACTGGCAAGGCTCTTTGTGGATGTAAAACAGTACACTCATACAGTCTTACCAAAGCCAAGCATCTGGCAAGAACCACTGCACCCATTTACAGGCAGTCTGCTCCT
Organism: Amblyopsis hoosieri; assembly: GCA_027564755.1. NCBI lineage: Eukaryota > Metazoa > Chordata > Actinopteri > Percopsiformes > Amblyopsidae > Amblyopsis > Amblyopsis hoosieri. The sequence goes on along the minus strand of JAODUE010011150.1, from coordinate 9,398 downwards.
CCGGGGACAATATTAGGGCATATTTAAACAGCTGCATCAGGTCCAGTGCCCGAGCCTTCCTCTTGTTATCATGGGCCGTTAGCTAACTTAGAATGTGTGTTATGAGCTGTGCTGCGAGAAAGGCTCCCAGCAGGCATTGCAGCCCTATATGATTTGCAACCTCTCTGCTGTCTACTGGCGCACCTGCTTAATCCCTTACTGTCCCGACACTTGACTGGCCTTTATTTGCATTTTAACTGACATTAATAGGTATGTGGAATAAGCACCTAATAAATCAAACAAATAATACGCACCCTCAGCAGAATCACACACTTAGCGGTGTATACAGTAAAAACACATCTGTGACGTCAGCATACCAAAACATGCACATGCAGGCATTCCAGACAGACAGGCAAACATGAAAAATGAGCTGGCAGTTGGTTAACAGTAGCCTACTGGTAAAGGTTTTTCTTAGTATATACATGCTGTAAGTGATGATGGATGAGTAAAGAAAACAAACAAATAAACAGCGCGATAAGCCCCTGAAATGGAGAGTGTCGAAGTGTCAGCCTAATCTAAGTGTCAGTGTTAGTGATAGCCTAATCTGGAAGGGGAAGAGTCGATCTTGAAGCCGCCGCACTTTGACAGCGGGAAAGTTTCGCCATGTTATGCACAGACACAAAGCAGGGATGAGGAGTGAGGGAGTGTGGGGGGGGGGGGGGGGTAAGGCAGGTAGCTTCAAACGCTTCCAAATGTGCGCTATACCTAAAGTGCACGCACAGCGTCAAGTGCAGGTTTACCGACGAGTGCGGCTTAAGTTACTCACTGCAGCTCTGCTCGTCTGAGTTGTCTCCGCAGTCGTTCTGGCTGTCGCACCTCCAGTGGTCTGGGATGCAGTTGTTGTTCTCGCAGCGGAATTCGTGAGGTCCGCAGGTCTTTTCATCTATTTTTTCCACCCCAAACAGAGACGCAGATGAGAATGGCTTCTAAGAGCATGCACATTAACATTGCATCGTCGACTTTGTAAACTGCGCTTCCTCAGGGTTTCCCCGCACGCGTCTGACACCAGGTTCAAAACACAGTGTGCACTCAAGGGGGTGAGTCACCGTGAGATGAAAACACCTGACTGAACTACCAATTACCCTCAACAGAATATGGGACAGGAATTATGCACAACAACTTGACACATTTGGTATCAAAGTTGTGGAAAGAAATCATAGAACTACAGTATAAAAGAAACCCCAATTGAAGTGCAGTTCCTTCATGATGCCAAATGCATGTTAGAAATGCATATCGGTGCTGCAAAAAAAAAAAAAGTATGCTAAACAAACTCGCCCGTCCACCTCTTGTAAATTATTCAAAATTTAAATCTCTAAAAAATGCAACACTTTCATTCTTTTCGCCACTTTTACTCAATCCAAATATGTCAGAATTGATTGTCAGAATTGCGGTGAGATTTCCTTTTCAAAAAGTAAAAGTCGCATTTTCAGGGGAGACCACATTGGGAATAATGGCCAGATATCAGTTAGGGAAATGACGCAGCAAAGCGGCGCAGTGACAGCTTCTAGACTGGATTCTATCTCAGCATGACAGCAGAAGCAATGGAGAGGAATTTACACAGGAGTGGAAGATAGGAAGTACCAATTCATTAGGAACCTCACTTATTTAGAGGGCATTAGAGATGTGACATCAGATGCTGTATTTCCCTGTTTAATCTGAGCTCATTACCTTGCCGTCTTAACTACTGTAGCATGGCTTCTTTGAAAGGCTCTAGTAATTGAAAGTGAAAAATAGGATGACATTAGAATTAGATTTTATCGGTGATAAATGTCACATAAGCAAAGCTGATGCATATTATTTATTACATTAAAGTTGTAGTCAGTGGTAGATATTGAGTGACTAAACTGAAGAAATAACTGACTAAAATCTGCTTAACCAGAAAGAACATCTATACTGTACAAAGTTAGAAGTCAATTTCTGTCCATAAATCAACACCCATTATTGCACATGGGTGCACTTATTTCACCCATGCACATATGAATAAATAACCTTTCATAAGCATTCCACACTTAAACAGACACTCTGACCTAAACATATATTAAACATGCATTACGCACATCTACTCATAAGACTAGATAATCTACTCTTTTTGTCCACTTGAACACACAAATAAACTTCACAGCACAATTTCAATTATTCAGACAGCAAACTATGAAGATTTCTTTTTCAAATTGAAAACACATATAGCAGAATTGGATTTAACTAAGAGGACCATATTATTACAGCAGTGTGGGGATGATTTAGCTGCAGGTTAATATCCAACCTAAATTCATCTCTGTATCAAAGCAACAAAGGATCCGTTGATAAGAAATATCCTCAGCAGACACGTTAGGGCATGTCTGGCTCTCTGGGTAAGCAGACATGTTTCACCTCATAACATAAGAACACTGCTGCTACAGGATTTAAATACAACCTCTTACAATCAATATCCCCTATGTGCTCCTTTGCCCGTCAGTCAACTATTGTACAGGAGCATCATAAGCGCATGCTGGCTATTCAAGCTTGTTATTAATGTCTTCAGCTGTGAAGGAAGCTAGACTTGCATGCATGTGTGCAAGGTTTGTGGTTAGCTGTATTAAATATATAAACACATATGAATTAAAAAGCTCTTTCAACTGAATGGACATTGTTCAAGCTAATGGATGGGGGGCAGGATGCCCTTCACAGAAACATTCAATGGGAAGACAGATTTGACCCACTGAAGTCTGAATGTGATTCATTGGCTCGTCGCATGTGTACAATGAGCTACAGGTAGGTAAGCGGGCTCGTTGCACACTCACCACAGTTTGCCTCGTCCGAGCCGTCGGCACAGTCCGGGTCTTCATCGCACACCCACAGCTTGGAGATGCAGTGCATGGTGTCCTTACACTGGAACTGCTCTGGGGAGCATGTGCTCTCCGCTGGGGGAATGCAGACGGCAGGGAACATGCACTTACGCCACGCTACGTCACGATCATGCAATAATGTGTTCGCCTTCTTTTAGCATGGTGACAGAACACTCCCAACCATTGGAAATGCATTAAAGATCATACTGTATGCTTAACTGTATAAGTGTAACATACAGTAATTGTAAATGGGGTGTCTATGGTGATGGTAATTATAGTGACGGCACACAGATCAGGGTGTATTTACTGCATGTTTACATGGGAAATCATTATCGAGCACACCACGCCTGCTGCCGCTTGAACTGAATTGGTGTCCAACTCCTTGGCTTAATGCCCAATAACAATGTCTGTCAATTATTTCCTCAAATTGTTGGGGAAATAATTGCTCTGCAGGGAATCGTTAGCCATTCATTCAGTCTAATTTAATATCAAACCATTTTCTTATTTTTATATTCGATATACTAGAGAGGAGACGATTTTAGCTTAAACTAACATCTGTAATTTATTTTCTTCCTCTCGGTGGCACCATTTTAGTAGTAGTTTCCCCTCCACCACAAATTGCTTTAGAAAAGTGGATTTTAACATTTTCACTGAATGCATGTCATTTTAGAATGGCATGCACATTTTGGCATTAAGAGATTTATAAAGGAACAAATCCATGGGAGATTTTGAAGGTCTTTCGTTTTTCACATGAACTACCATTCAACAGTTATTATTTGTGTTTATAACGTTAATACACTAAAGTGTGAAAGAAAAAGTACTGTCTCTTCACAAAACCATTCTCAAAATATATATGGTATATATAAAAAGAATACTGTAATACAATAACAAACAGCTAATTAACTCGATGTTAACATTGTGGGAGTACAGACCAACAATGTGGCATTTATTTAAGTGCATTCAGAAACATATTCAGCCACACTGGAAGTTTGAGACAGGGTGAAGTACCTTAAATAAACCTTACATCTCTGGCCTTTTCTCTCATTATCACCCTCACCCCCCTCTCCACCCAACATCTATTCTACCTCACCCGCTTTGCAATAGCATGCAAGACAAATATGGAAGTCTGAAACACTTGTCGGAAGTGTGATGTTCCGAAAGCTCTAGTTATATCATGGCAGTGAAATTGTGCTCTCATCTGTTTCTGAGATTCAAAACTATGTAATCCCGTTCCACAATAAAAGGCTATGAACAGGCTTGCATTTGGAATACTTAATCATCGTACTTTGTGTTGTTAAAGGTGCTGTGCATTTCACAGTTGGATTTGCGATTTACGCTTGTGAGCTGTTTATTTGAAGGTACAACTAAAGAGACTTACGACAGTCAGTCTCATCCTCTCCATCTCCACAGTCATCTTGCCCATTGCAGCGTAGATTGAGTGGAATACATTTCTGCTTCCTGGTACACTTGAATTGGCCTGACAGACAAATGTATGTTTCTGGGGAACAAAATGGGAATGTCAGAGCATTTCATGACACGAGCTATTAAAAACATTCTTCACCAAATTCATACAAATAAATGTCAGAAATAGTATAGAAATAAATGTTTCCTTGCCTGAGTTTAAATAGTATGACATCTAGGTGTGATGTTGAAAAATGCATGCACAAAAAAGCTAGTGCTAGAGAGAAAGTCCTCTGTTCATAACAGCAACCAACTCCTTCATTTGATCATATTTCTCTCTAATCTCACCTCTTCCGTACCATAGAGGTCACCACTAGAACATTTTATTGTAGCTTTAACCATGTGGAAATGTAATTATCACAGTGAGCAGTTTACCCAGAGCCATTTTGCCCATCTTTTAATGGGCGGGCATTGAAAGGACCTAGTTCTTCGAGTTCAGCGGTAAACATCCTGTTAAATCACACTCCTCCATGTCTGAATCTTCCCTGTGCTTTACAAAAACATTGTTTTGTTGCATGCCTGTTTGACACCGAGTGGCTCACACGCCTTGACTACTGACACCTCTCCCCCTCATCCCCCACAGCTCTCTTTGCCTCACAGCGCTCCACGCAGTAGCGGCGTTTCACGCTGGGGCAGAGATGTGCCAGGGCGCTGTAACACTATGGAGGGGTGGATCTTTAGCCAGCAGGGTTTTAAACGGCCCCTCTACCTACCGCAGTTGGCCTCGTCTGAGTTGTCACCGCAGTCGTTCTCTCCGTCACAGATGAAGGGGGGCAGCGCGCAGAGGCCGGTGCCACACTGAAAGCGCCCCGGTTGGCATTTGAATTCCGCTGCGCACAGGAAAATACCACCTTATCTCTCAGAAAGCATATTTCACGTGCACGCACGCAACTAAGTGCACGTGAGAGCTGAATGACACATTCAATAAATGCAATCTTGCAAAACAATCTGGAAAACAGAAGTGAGTATTGTGTATATGAGTGTATATTGAACGACATAACACATTATTAGATATGTAGAAAAAACAAAGCAGCACTTTTGGGCAAATCAAACTACATTTGAAATGGCGGCAAAGTCAAGAACGCTGGCCCTCTAAGGTGTCTGCCCATACAGAAAATGTCTCCGGCTAAGGACAACCTCGGGATAGCACGGCACTCACGGCAGTCAGCGGGTTCGTCTGATCCATCGCCGCAGTCATCAACCGTGTCGCACTTCCACCAAAATGGGATGCACTCATCCGTCCCACAGCGGAACTACGAAGGGAAAGCAGAAGGCCACATTCAAAGTCATAACATGGAAGAAATGTGTTTTCACTCGATACGCGGCCACAGAGTAGGCAACGCACAGGCCGGACACACAGCAGCATGCTGCACCGAACTGGGTGGAGAGCAAGTAAAGACTGTTCCACCCACGGCCGCGGAGAAGCAGGGGATTCCACTGACCTGGCTGGAGGTGCAGTTGGAGAGGCACGTCTTGTTGTCGGCCGCCAGGTAGAAATTTGTGGGGCAGGCGCACTTGTGCTCTCCACCGGGGGACAGGAGACACAGGTGGCTGCACCCTCCATTTGCAACCTGACACTGGTGCTTGGGGACTGTACAGCATACAGCAAGACAGACAGGAGGACAAGAGCAGGGGGGGGGACCAAAACCGCATTACACACCCCATTTCCTTCTCAACACTGTAAAGGGGACCTGTAACCACCGGCTCGGCTTGGGTGGCTGACAGGAATATGAGTGCTCTGTGGACTGCCTCTAACCTTCTGGCTGGCGCAGGGAGTGGTAGACCTTGATAGACTTTATGGCCTGCCAGGAGTTGAGGAGCTCAATCCCCTGGGCTCCCGTTGTCTTGTGTGCCCGTCGCAGCGATTTGGACTTCCCATCCGTCCAGTAGACAAAGTCCTCAAACAAGGTCAGAGCCATCACCCCCTGGATGTGAACGTAGGATACTGCAGGCGGGAAGGGGGTGAAGAGCAGCCATGGAGATTTAAATTTGAAGCTGTAAATCCAGTTTTAATAGCTGTGGTTCATCTCACACTATGCAACAGTGCCTAGTAAGCACATTTGCATCCGTGGACGAGTCTAACTTTTACACGCGAACGATTCACGTTATGAACAGCATTAATAGGCTACCGTAACTGCATAGCCGTTTGTATGCTCTAATAAGTCAGGTCACCGTGTTCCGTCATGACAATTTGACTCAAGACGCCGTATCACATTCTATTAGCTCATAAATAATTAATGGCACAGATCCTAAGGCTAACAGGGCTAAATGACAGGTACAGCACAGTGTATGCTTTTTAGACATCTAGTAAAATACTGAACGCATGAATATAAAACAACAACAACAACAACAAAAGTCTGCTCCTCTCACCTTTGTGTCTGTGGGTGCCATCCATGTTGGCAAACAGGATGTGGTTTTGGTCTGCCCAGTAGAGCCTCTTGTTGGTGTAATCAATAGTGAGAGCTGTGGGGCTATAGATCTCTGTGTCTATGATCACGCCCTGCCCTCGGCCATCCATACCAATACGGCCGATGTGAGGCGAGTCGCAGCAGTCCACCCAGAATGTGTACCTACACAGCATTTAATGTGTTGATCCACAGCATTTTAAAGGTAAAGGTGCTTTTATTGTCACATACATGTAGCGACATTTGTTCTCTGCATTTAACCCATCCCTCAAGGGAGCAGTGGGCAGCAGCTGTGCAGTGCCCGGGGACCAACTCCAGATATATGCCAGTGTCTCTTGTCAACGGCAATGACAGGAGAGAGTACATTTTGCACGTAGCCTTGCTCCACCCAACAATGTGTCCCTTTCCTCTGGTACAGATTAGATCAACAAAGTAGCCTACAGGTCTCCCCTCTAAAACTAGACATTTTAAAGAAATGTGTTTATATTAGCCATCACCATTAGCTTAGTAGCTACTGTATTACCGCCTTTGTCTCACAGCTACTGTACGTTAGTTATGACGAGTAGAACTCTAGGCCAAAACAGCCATTTTCCTAAATCAGCTAATGATGCCTCTGATGCGCAAAATGATTTGGAATAGAAACGGTGGTGTGAACATACACGTAGTGAAACCCATAACGTTAAGTTCAACGTTTGTGCAAGGTCAGAGTTTGTGTGATCGCCACAGCGATGATAAACTTTACATGATGAGCGTTTTGTGTAGGCTTCCTATTACGGACCAACTATTTCAGGATTTGTTGAGAACATGTAATACCTTGTCCAGTAAAAATAAGACATTTTGTTTTCAGTTTTAATTTTCAGACTGCGAATTAAGAAAATCAAATGTAAGACTTTGTAGACATTTTAAGGATCCGCGGGGACCGTCACAGATACTGAATTACCATACCGCCACCTTGATCTTGTCAAATCAACAATTTGCTGGGATCTGCACATCAATCAGTGAACACAGCCAGTAAAAACACTGTCAATTAGCGTCCATGTGGCTTGTTCAGTTTGTGCTGAGAGAAATTAGGTGCCTGGGTTCAAACATCCTGCCCACATGGGTCCTAATTGGTTAAAGGTCTTTGATTGACACCAGTTGGATACTCTCTATCCAAACTGACATGCAGAAAAAAACAAGAACTTTCATAATCAGGATGGCCTTACCAGGCTAGACATCCACACTCCCACAAAATAAAAATGTAATAGTCTACCCTGTCTGGGGGTCCAGGGCCAGGTCAGTAGGGTTTCGAAGGCCAGAGCTGATCAGGACTGTGGGGTAGAGGCCGTTGGCCTTCGACACCTCCAGGGTTTTTCTCTCAACATCACACCAGTACAGGTTCTTCCCGATCCAATCTACTGCTAAGGCACTGGGAACGGCCGTTTTGTGGACAATCTGTCAATACAGCAAAGACAACAAAAACATTGCTGGTCATGTTAGAATTTATTAAAGAAACATTATGTACTCTACAGTTAATGCCACTAACTTATTGGTGTGTTGTGGTGGTCATTACTGTATGTGGACAATAAAACTATAAAGAACAGTCTGGAGCAACACTTGTAATTATATCTCATGTAAACATGCAGTGTGTTACAGCTATTACAGTACATTGCCCAAAGTCACATACAGATACAAGCAAAACAGGCAGTCTCCCATGACATACTAATTCAATATATTGTTATCGTATATTGTTAAGGCAAGAAAGACGTAGCATAAGGTCTGTATGCATATTAAGACTATAACGATAACAGTACATATTTTGTGAAATCATCTCAAATATATAACAAAGAAGGGAACAAATATCTAGGAACTTTACATCAATATTCCAGAGACTAGCCTTTGAGTAAAGAAGGCCAGTTGTTTGGAACAAACAATACTGTGCCAGCTGGCAGATTAAACTGGTGCCTTGAAAACACAATTTCAAAACTCCAAAAGTAGTGCAATCTGCCATTAAAGGACATGTTGTGCTTTGAGGACTGTTCTGTCATAATTTCCAAGAAAATAAATAACCTTGCCAATAAAATAAGTCTTTCCGCCCAAACTAACCCCCCGCCCCCCTCCAAAACACACACACACACACACACACACACACACACACACACGACCATCACCACAACCATCACCACCACCACCGAATAGAGAGAACAGTTAATACCGTATTCATCACATAACGTCAGCCTTAGGCTATACCATTAACACCTAGCTGCACTGATCCCAAATGTAGCTTCATGTTGAAATAAAGGTTCCCATACATGAACTGTCAACGTCTGAACAGTTGAATATGGTTCATCAAAACATCAAGGGTAATGCAACCTTCTGTAGTCTCGCCATGAGCATGTGCTGCAGAAAACAACCTCTGTAGCTGACTGGTGAAGGATTCTCTACACCAAGGTAGACAACGTATGGTTTATCTGGGATATTAATAATATAATTTTAGTAAGATGAAAAAGCTATAATAAGATGATAAATCTTCAATTAAGGCATTAAATGTTTATTTTTGATCTGCAAAATATTTCTTCTTACAATACCAGATATTTTACTTGTTTTCATAAATCTCGTCAAGTGAAGTTTACTTGTTCTATTGGCAGATAATTCTGCTTATTTCAAGTTTTTGTGAATCCATGGCAAA
>JAODUE010011141.1:17179-27479 GCA_027564755.1 Amblyopsis hoosieri | reverse complement strand
GTTGAATATCTGTTGAATGTCTGTTGAATATCTGATGAATGTTGAATGTGAGAATATAAAACCAACTTTACCTCCATCTGTATCTAGAAGTCGTTTTCATGTCTACAAAAGCTTACAGACGGTGCCGGGCCGGGTACCTAAATTGTCTAAGATATTTTGTTAAATGCAGAATGAGACACGTCCTGTACATAGAGTATACTTTAATACCCGGTTTAGTTTAATACATGGGCAATAATTTATCCACAACATATGTTAATAATCAAGGAAAAATATATTACTTTAGTGTGCGCGGATATCCCTGCGCTGTCCCGACTCCATGGTAACCAAACAAACTCCAATGCGCGTACTTTTCTCGCTCCCTGCCATGACGTCACGCAAGAAAAATTGCTTTCATGGGCTTTCGGAAGCTTTACAAAGATAATCGACCGCACGTAAAACTTCATAATATAAGAGTCGTTTAAGATATTGTGCGGTGTTCAAGCAATGTTAATTCCTTCAAGAGGTGCTTGCTTTTGAATGGATGTCAATGAGAATTAGGCTTTCTGCCCCCAGACGCAGTACCGGCGTTGGCCACCATACCCGGAAGAGAAACAAGCCTCCCGCTCGGGTTTCAGCAGGGGAACAGTTATGGCACGACACCGGAAGTGACAGAGTTGTTTTGGTCATTACTCGTCTCGGTCAGATGTTTATTTGTAGTCAGGGGTAAGCTACAAATAAGAGGATACTAATCTGGATCTACTTTGTATTATGTTTCAGAAAATATAGAATTAAAAAAATGAAAGAATGAAGGTAGCTGCAAATAACATTTTGTTTATAATGGTTTTGTAATGTCTGTCACAAGCTACGGTAGCTAGATACCTAGCCCAAACCTTCTGGCTTGTTGTCACTTGTCAGTGAATTATTTCACTTCACAATGGATTGTACGGCTCTTGAGCACGATGCGGTCAAATTTGCTAAAACAGCTGTCACCTGTGACCACAATGGCAAATATAACGAGGCCGTTTTTTATTATAAGGTGAGTTTACGTTAAAACTTTGATAGTCAACCAAACACCACGCATACTGTAGCATAGTCTACTAATATTTTACTTCCGATTTTTCTTTCACTCATAAACATTCATAATATACATAACGTATTTATTATACATGTCCACCAAGAGTAATATATTGTCTTATACTAATTAAAATAATTTTGATTTGATACAACACCACTATACTGTAAATATTATCAGGAGGCAGCCCAGGCCTTGATCTATGCAGGAATGGCAGGGTCGAAGCTTGAAGGCATCCAGGACAAAGTAAATGAGTACCTGACAAGGGTCCAAGCCCTCCACAATGCTGGTGAGTTCATAATAGAGTACAGTATAAGCAAATGTCCTAAGTGTACTGAATAGGACTCTACCTCAACATGGAATGCTGGAAGTTGTACTCAAAAGTAAATCTTTCTTATAGAGTGAGAGGGAGTGAGTTACATTGATGTCACTTTTACACTGTTCAGAAGCCAATGATTTTCAGCCGTGTGGATGTGGAAAAGGACAGGGAATAACTAAGGTGTTATTAATAGTAAATTGTATTTAGATTGTGCTTCTGCTGTTTATTAAAAGGCAAGAAGGGCCAATTTCTTGTCTGACTAATGTTTTCCATGACAGAAATGTTTTTTGTGTGTAAATGAGACATGCACACACACACACACACACACACACACACACACACACACACACACACACACACTATGCATATATTGGACAGTGGGTGTTACTACAATTGAGTAGTGCTTTATTGTACATCAATAATAGTACTATTGGGTACTACACTCTAAGCTCAGCAGAGAACGTTTAATCACCAGTCGACTCAACACAAGTACCAGGGAATCCACCACAAGAGTCATAGCTGTTAGAGTGGACACACATTCAATTTCAGACACAGCTGTAACCTGGCACTGGCCTCTGGCTGAGCCACCATTTTGATAAAAATGATAACAATGTGCAGTGTTGCCTCTGTAATTGAACACAGCTGTGTGGTGCTTGGAGGGCTATTCCTAGCTTTCTCTCTTTGGCCCCTGTTTTTATGTTCCTGCTTACGTTCAATTCAGGCAACACGATAACCTTTCTTTCTTCATGTGGAAGTAGCTGTAATGTCTGATCGACATGAAATGCTAAAGCTCCATTCACCTTTACCTCCCAGTCCAGCCGCAGAGCAGCGACCCACTCAAGTCGCGGCAGCAGGTGGACCTGGAGCGAGCCCACTTCCTGGTCACCCAGGCCTTCCAGGAAGACGAGAAAGGCAATGGAGAGGAGGCGGTAGAGTTGTACACCCAGGCTGTGGAACTGTGTATTCAGACGGTAAGGTGGCACCTAAGGGCTTTGTACTAACGTGTTAGCACCCGTTTTTAGCCATCATTTCTATGTACGAACAGCACACACATGGCTAAAACGCAAGTCTGTCTGCTGAAAGAACACAGGATCGCAAGTTGCACTTTCCTATTTATGCATATGCATTCATGGGAAGGTCGAGGGGAGATTGGGAGTGTTGTGCAAAAATATGGGAGGAGAGATTGTCTATTCTGTTGAATGCATGAAAACTGCGATGCAAAGCGCAAGTCTGTTTTGTGGTGAAAATTCTTTGCCTTTAAATAAAGTGTTATCACCCTGAGCGCGTTTCTTTGAACAGAGGAAGCAACGGCAAGATTAATCTCAGCAAGACGAATACACAGGCCATGGAGCAGTAGCGTACCCAGAAATGTGTGGGTGGGTGGGCATACATGAAACTAGGTGGGCAATAACAATGTCTCTAATAGGCCTATTAAAACTATGTAGTTAATACTATAGCCTATTGCGTATAGTATGATATTACCACATATAGCCCTAATATTATGCCGGTAGCCTACCTAAACAATAGCTGCCCATTTTGTGATTTTAGCAAATTGAACATTATTCGTGCTGTTTTGATTGATAATAACCTAAATGATAGCATGTGCACACTGTGCAGTTCGTAATAACAATGCAATCGATGCAGAAATCGATGCATAAATGATCAATGCTTACCGGCAAGGTGAGCATTGAGACTGCGGTTACAAATACGTGAATCAAAAACTGCGCAGGCAACTGACCATCACCTTCCGATGTGAAATTCATAATAAAATCCTACTCTATTCCATCCTGCCTCAAATGCTTCATTCGCACCTTCGCTCTTATAAAATGGAAAGGAATGGCAGGCGAATATTAATTTTGCATGTGTCTACAGCCTTATATCAGACTCACACAGGCTTGAAGTGAAAGGTTCTTCCTCTCTGGGCAAACGTTTGTATGCTAACCGTTCTTGGACCGGCATCTGCTTGAAAGAGTAACGCATATATAATCCACTATGTTTTTATTATATATATACTGTATATGTCCCATGATGCGCAGACTGTCTTAAGTTTAGCTATGGTAACTTGAAAATGAATGGAAAAAATAAAAAATGTCTTTCTCAGACGTGATAAAGGATTTGATTGCTTGTGTGGTGTTAAAATGAATGTTAATTCCACTTCTTTAATTACAATTAAAAACTATTTTGGGGTAGAATTATGTTGTTTTATCTTTAGGTTTGACGATACAGACTATTTATAAATAGATCATCTTCATGATCTTTAAACTTGTTCTCTTTTTCTGAGTCTGCTGTTCTATTGCTTTCGAGCACCGCAATTTATGGATATGGACGGCTGGAGCATAGACCAGACTAAGAGTATTATATACTGTATATGAACATGTTCAGTTCGGATGTTTGCTTAAAAGAGAAGCCTTAGTGGCTATTTATGTTAACTGCATCTCATTAGGGTTCTCCTGATGTGTGTTTCCAACAGTCCAACAAGACATCAGACCAGACTAAGAGTATTATATACTGTATATGAACATGTTCAGTTCAGATGTTTGCTTTAAAGTGAAGCCTTAGTGGCTATTCATGTTAACTGCGTCTCATTAGGGTTCTCCTGATGTGTGTTTCCAACAGTCCAACGAGACGTCAGACCAGACGCTGCAGGCCAAGTTGAAGCAGCTGGCTCGTCAGGCCCTTGAGAGGTGAGTTTAGTAAAGCACTTGTCTCCAGCACACACACCATTAAAGGTACAGTCAGTCATTGCAAGCTAAATGGAAGCTAATACACTTGTTTTTAAATTCGTCAAATATCTCCTTGCATTTCACTAGCTCACCATTCTCTGATACTTCTACACAGCCTTGGATCCTTACAAAGTAACATAAACAAAGTTGCAAACACCACAAATATCAACAAAGCCTTTGCTTCACAATTCATTTCGACGTGTGAGGCCCCACCGTGGAGGACCGCGGAGCGATACTGTTTTGATTTTAGCTCGAAGTTAGCAAGATTGACCTGGAATAGATTAATTAAAGGAATAGACCTGTTAAGTTATATGTCATTAAGGGGTGTTGCCTCTGAGCAAATAATGACTTCTTGATTTTTACCTGAGAAAAATGAATTGTGATCAATTTTCACCCCACTGATTGTCTGTGATTAACGTGTGTTGGAAACCTACACGTTTAATTAAGGCACATATTCTCACTGGATAACACTGGTATTTGTTAATTATGAGATTGCTACAGTAAATATAAAGTAAGCATTTATTTAGCTTTATTCAAGATATCACTCCAGTACATATAAAACGAGTCACTAAAATCATCAGTGAATTTAAAGCCCTGTGATGTATCTATTGTAACTTACTGTACTTAGTTTGGTTTTAAACTTTGGTTTTAGTTTTACAGTTTTGATATTTAATTTCCAAGGATAACTTAAAGAGTTTGGCAAGGGGTGAAGTGCATTACTTGCTCTTGGCAGCTGATGTTTAACTTTGAACAAACATCAGCAAACAATATGTAACTTTCAAATGAACACCTCAAACTGGATTTTTATGTTAAAAGATTGATTTATTTGCACTTGAATGGGAGCACTGGCGTAACCCAAAACTGAACAATAAGAAAAACTCTATTCTGTTATATGATTAGGTTTTTAAGTTAGAGCTGGTAGCCAAATGTGAGCAGTAAAGACACAACTTCACAGGTCTACGGTATTGTCGACAATCATGGCCTCTTGTGTTCTGCTAGAGCTGAGGGCCTCAAGGAGTCCCAGCCCAAGCCTGCCTCAGCCCATCCTCAGGACCGGACAGGCTCCGTCGGGTCCAAGCCCAGCGGCAGCACCACGTCTGGGGGTCCGGCCCGCCAGTTCTTTCCCCTGGGTCCAGACTTCACCCTCCATGACCGGCCCCAGCCGGTGCGGGCAGTGCAGTCTAGCGACCAGCAGGGGGAGCGCTACACGTCTGAGGAGATTGAGGTGCTCAGGTCAGCAGCCTGCATAAGTGTTTATTGCTCCTACATACATGTGTATTTTAATATATATTATTAAGAAATTATCCTCAGGATTACTATTTACATTATTTTGTTTATGCATAACAGTTATAGGACACGTTTGTTGTTTACACTGGATTAGAGCAGAAGATGGACACATTTTTCCTGTTTGTGCCAAATGCTTTGATCCTATGAGAGTGATTTTATTTTTCTCTTTCATGAATTGACCTTATATTATAACAATGTAGACACAACCAGTAAGAGCTATATTATGTGGCTAATGTTTTTTTTCCTCTGCAGGAGTACGTCTACAATCAACAGCATAGCTTTTGTGCCCTTCATGAGTGTGGACCTAAAAGAGAGATTTGCCTTTCCTGTGCCATTCTCGTGAGTCTTTTTAGTTTTTGGAAGATTGTCACGTCACCTTAATACATTTCCTTTTTAGCTATAATATACCCTTAGAATTTATTAAGTTTATTTCTAAAGCACATTTGAAAACAGAAATACCGGCTTGTTTGGACTACAGTACAATAAATTAGGGCCAGATGTATTTGAGTTATTCAGACTACTCTTTGTGCAAGAGAAACTCCACAAATATCTATCAAACACCTTTATCAAAGCTGGACTGTTTAGCCTGTTATTGGCATTATTCAATTGGCACCAGATCATGTAAAGTTATATGTTAATGTTTACATTGATTTATATAATAATTACTGACATGTGAACAACGGATTACTGTAGGGGAAAATAAGATGTTGACTGAAAATTGAACTGTAAACTCAAAACAGTTCTGTTTATTCTATAACGTTTGACTTCACCCAGGACACGTTTGACCCTTTGTTTCACTCTCACCTGACTGTTTTATTGTATTTGTTTATTTTGTATATATTTATCAGATCAAATGTTTATTACTTTAGTATGTATATTTCAACTGTTTTATATCTTTGTATTTGCAATGTAAGATGTCCTTGAGTGTTTAGAAAGGCGTCCCAAATAAAACATATTATTATTATTATTATTCCTTTTAACCAGGGACAAAGCAGGCAAGCTGGCTCTGTCCCCAAAACAGAAAGCCATTTTCTCCCGCTGGGTCAGACCAGATGAGATCTGTAATAACCCCACCATGATCCTGTCTGTGTCCAGCTTCAGCATAAAACAGGTTTGGTGCCTGACTCAGTGGACCGCACACGCACACACAAACACAATACTACCTGCTTGACATTGTTATCAGGTTCTTGCTGTAGAAGGCAGTGTTTAACGAAATGTAGTAGAGGTCCAGAAAACAATGTATAACACTGAATCAGTATAATGCCACTGTCATATTGAGGTCCATGGTCCATTCAGGAATACATTGGGCAGGACTGGCATTTTTGTTCTTCACCAGTAGATGACACCACTTAATCATTATTCAACTTGAGAGTAAGCTGGTGAAAATGCTACTGAAAGACCACGTTATGTGTGACATTGCCCTCTGTTTTCTGTGAATGGAGAATTCCACTTCTCCTCCACACAAATCTTCTGGATGCTCTAACACCTATTTCCCTGAGCACTGACATTCTACGACGGCAATGCCAGCCACTGAATGCGCTGAAACCTACCTGAGGTGGGTGAGGCTAAGATAGGCTACATGCTCATTGCCAGAAAAATACTTATTTGTTGTGATGGCTTACAGTATTTGTCAAAAGAATGTTTCTAGAACACGCTTCGCAGATTTCAGGACATGAAGGGATTCAAATACCAATGCCGTTGAAGATTAACGCGTCAGCGTTTAAACCAAGTTTATACTTCTCATCTTTCATTCCCCCATCCTTGAGTGAATATTTAATCTCTGCATTTTAAACGACGTGATCTTCTTTTAGACGGTGGTGTCGGACTGTTCCTTTGTGGCGTCGCTAGCTATCAGCGCAGCCTATGAGAGGCGCTACAACAAGAAGCTTATCACCAGGTATGTGTCCTCAACACCTGGACTGTTGAACTCGTAGAGATACAGTGTCACCTACTGTATATCACCGTTCAGGGTGATTTGGATTGCTATGTGGTTTTGTAACTCTCGAACTCTCGTCTGGTCACTGTCTGCATGTGTCTGCACATGTACAGCAAATAAGTGTGTGTGTGTGTTCCAGCATCATCTACCCTCAGAACAGATGGGGGGAGCCAGAGTATAACCCCTGTGGGAAATACATGGTGAAGCTCCACATCAACGGTGTGCCCAGGAAGGTAAGCGCAGCCACACCACTACAGCCTTCACATGCTGTAGCCTCATGTAAACCCTCTGGACATTTTTCCCCATTCATGAATGAACCCACACCACGCCACTGTACAGCCTTCTCTCTCTATTGTACCTACACCAGATGCTAGCTATAGCATCTGCGGCAGCATTAGTGCACCCATGGACTACACTCACAGCCACCATGTCCTGAATGCCCTGGCCAGCTAGTCATGGCTCTGGCAACCTCCCTCCCGCTGTGCAAGGTGGTGATAGACGACCACCTGCCCGTGGACCGGAACGGAGAGCTGCTGTGTTCCTACTCCAGCAACAGGAACGAGCTGTGGGTGTCCCTCATTGAGAAGGCCTACATGAAGGTGATGGGGGGCTACAACTTCCCCGGCTCCAACTCGGTAGGTGGGAATCGCCCAGTGAGGAACTCCATTTGTGCAAAAGGCTGGTGTTGTAATGCACAGATCAGCCTTCATTACCTTATTACATATATTATATGTTACACATATTGTCATAGGTATTTCTTTAATGAATCATCAATTACAGCAGGTTTACAGCCAAATGTAAATCAAGTCAGGTTTATTTATATGGCCCTTAATCAAATTAGTCTCATATTTCACATGGAAACAACACCCCTTTACACACCAGCCATATCAGCACCACAGTAGCTACATGTCAGACTGTCATGTTTATCAGCCGTCATTGACGCCAGCTTACTGTTATGTTTGAGACGTAACTACACGAACATGCGCACGTTGTTTTTGTTAGTTTCCACCACAAGGACACAAATAAAGCAGTGTGTCTTTAAAGAGTAACCCCAGTCCTAAGGAATACAATGGCACATGCAGTTGACACTAAGATCCAGAAGACCTCCAGTCTCTTCTGACCGGTCTGTTGTGTGCTGTAGAACATTGATCTGCATGCGCTCACTGGCTGGATCCCTGAGCGGATCGCCATGCACTCTGACAATCATTCGTTCAGCAAGGACGACTCCTTCCGCATGCTGTACCCGAGGTGAGCAGCCACCACATGCACCCTCTGCATGTGCAAATAATGAATGTATTTATGGATGTTCTTCATTGTGATTTGCATTTATGTAGCACATTTTCCAATAGATACCAAGTTTATTAACAGATAGCACACCAAACAGCTTTTACATGTGTGTATTTTTGAGAATTTGTCACTATTTTGTCTCATTTTATCTGATATTCTCTTGTCACGATCTCAGTTCCACTCTCCTTTATCCCTGTCTCTCTCTCCCTCCCTTAGGTTTCACAGGGGTGACGTCCTCATCACCACGGCGACCGGCGTGATGACGGAGGATGAAGGGGAGAGGTGGGGTCTGGTGCCAACACACGCCTACGCTGTCCTGGACATCCGGGAGCACAAGGTTAGCATCGCAGCGCCGGCTCTCAAGGACTTATGCTAATGTGGTCGACCTGTGTTCGGCAGAGATGGTCCAGCAAGATGGTCCACAGTGCGGAAGTTCAAGCAGCTAATATAAACATTTGAATATGAATGGTCATGTCAACCTTTAAGGTAATCCTATATTTTAGATGAACTACTGCGCCCCCTCTGAATATTTCAGTGCCACTTAGGCTAAATCTACATTATACATTTAAGTTATAAAACGGGGTTAAAACTAAAACAATATACATCCGGACGAGTGTTTTAGCTCTGTATAATTATCTCTTATACTTACACGTGTCACGTGGAAATGTTTACATGACAGGTATACTGGGCATACGCGTACCAGTGTAAACAGAAAGCATTTTGTCAGAACGTTTAATACTAGGGAGGAACAGCATGGTGAAAAATAATATATGTATTTTCTTGGACTGGATCACTGAACCTTTAGTGAAAGGAACCCTTGAGTGTAGGGCGGTCGTGGCGATTTATATTTTCCCTCATTATGACATGAGGTAGGCTACCATTGGCTAATGTTAAACGTGCTTAAAATGCCTAAAGCAAAAGGTTCTAAACAGATGCAGCGATCAACCGTCTGACTAATTATAGGAGGTTACGTTACCGATCATGTTTACCTGTATGCCAGTGCGCCAGCATGTTTGCGCCGCAAAAGATGTTCACTCATACCTTTTATTATTTTAATCTAGAGACTGTAGCCGCTTAAGATGTCATGGTAAACTACTTACAGATGACGCACGTCTGCGGGGTTGTCCAATCTATTTAGTGCCAGAGGAAGATGTCATCTAACATGACATTCACACATTGAGCGTCAATATATTTAAAAATAACACGCAGAGCAAATCTGATTGCATAGGCCAACTATTGTTCATCTGAAGGCTAAGCTCATCTCAAAAGGCAAAGTTACGTGGTTTATTGTTATCAATCCTGTCAAACGAACTTTGCATTGTAAACATGACAAATTATTTGGCACCGGAATCGTAAAAAACCCAATCGATACCAAATCCTAATTATAACCTACTGTTTAATATAGGCATATAAAAAAATTTGCCCCCTCGCTAATTTTAACCGCCCTCTCAGTCACTTCATCCTGGCGCCGGGACTGGGACAAATACTGTATATACATCTTAAACCTAAAGCAGAGAGTAATCTGGAATGTCAACATAAAACCTAATGTATGCTAAATAACCAGTGAATTACTAATTACTTACTGTTGTTATGCTGTTGCTGGTTTTGTGTTGTCTCTGGTAGGGAATGATTCAGGTTGTGTGTTGTCTCTCATAGGGAATGATTCATGTTGTGTGTTGTCTCTCATAGGGAATGAT
>JAODUE010011141.1:3881-17079 GCA_027564755.1 Amblyopsis hoosieri | reverse complement strand
GGAATGATTCAGGTTGTGTGTTGTCTCTCATAGGGAATGATTCATGTTGTGTGTTGTCTCTCATAGGGAATGATTCAGGTTGTGTGTTGTCTCTCATAGGGAATGATTCATGTTGTGTGTTGTCTCTCATAGGGAATGCGCTTCCTGCAGCTCAAGAACCCGTGGAGCCACCTGCGGTGGAAGGGTCGCTACAGCGAGCGAGATGAGAAGAACTGGACTCCTGAACTGCTCAAATACCTCAACTTTGACCCAAAGACAGCGCAGAAGTTTGATAATGGTGTGACCAAACACCTATATAACTCAGGATCCTAAAGACATCTGCTGAACTGAAAGCATTTTTTCTTATTTTTCTTCAGGGGTTTTCTGGATTGTGTATGAGGACCTCTGTCAATACTTTGATGTTATCTACCTGAGCTGGAACCCTGCTCTTTTCAGAGAGTCCTCCTGCATCCACAGGTGTGTGTGTGTGTGTGTGTGTGTGTGTGCGTGCGTGTGTGTGTGTGCGCGCGTGTGCACAAACCAGTAAAATGGTTGCCACAGACATGTGTACAGTATGTTCAAAGCAGTTGAAGCTAGCATAAACACTGTCTCCTCTCTGTTGTGTTTGCAGTAGCTGGGATGGGAAACAGGGCCCAGTCAAGGATGTCTACAGCTTGGCTAACAACCCCCAGTACAGGCTGGAGGTCCAGTGTCCAGCAGGGGGTGCTGCTGTCTGGGTGCTCCTCACCAGACACATCACTGACAAGGTGGGGGATTCACTAGATGGCAGGTCTTTTGATTTTTGTCAAGGTAGTTTATTAATACAATATGTACAGTATTCATTTGGTAGAACATGCTTGAAGTTGAAGCCTGGCAACTGTGTAATTCAGTCAAAAGAGTGTTTATTGTGCCATGTTGTTATTGTTTTTGTGCTTTCATTTGTCCAGGATGACTTTGCACAAAACAGGGAGTTTATCACTCTCGTTGTTTACAAGACAGAAGGGAAGAAAGTCTACTACCCCGGTAATGTGTGTGTTCTCTGTAGATGCGGAAAATGATTGAAGGGTCATATTTATGGGAAGTTGTCTGTCAAATGCTGAGCTATGGAAATCTAGCTGTATTTTGGCCCCAGTGGAAAGAGATTTTGATCCCAAGACGTTCTAGTGACTCATTCAGTCTATAAACCTACAGTCTGAACTTCAGTGTAAATGCTGCCATGCCCATCCATGTATTGCTACTGTAAAAAACCTGGTCAGTAATACAGTTTTCTTCCTGCAAATGGGCCAACAGCCGACCCCCCTCCCTACATCGATGGCATCCGTATCAACAGCCCCCACTACCTAACCAAGATGAGGCTGACCAGCGTGGGCACACACACCTTCACACTGGTGGTTTCCCAGTATGAGAAGCAGAACACCATCAACTACACACTCAGAGTGAGACATTTCAGACAATACGCACATGCAGTACACTTGTTTGGGCGGATGTGTATGTACTGTACTAGGGTTGATCGACGTCTACTAAATTGGCATCGGATGATGTCTACAGTAATACATCGTGATCGACGTTTACATGGGTGGGGAGGGGTTGCACGCGATATACATTTTTCCTTAGCCTAATTTATAAAACTTCAAACAAAATAAAAAAGGAGCTCTAATTCTAAATGATTGGCTATCTATGAAATTTAAGTAGTAGTTAATAAATTACTATAAGCAGGTCAGGCAGTAGGCTACTTATATTTTATGCCCACTCACCCCTATTCACCATGTTTCCTTACATCTTCTCCGTAACCCCTATGCGTAGGCCTGGTCTAGTCTAGTCATATTGATCTGTAATAAAGGAGTCTGCGTCGGCAAATGTAGTCGGTAAAATGGTTCCACTTCGTCTATCAATAGCTACTTCGAGTTTATAGCCTACCTAATGAATTAGGACTCTTGGTGGTGTGTGTGGTGTGCATGATTAATCTGCACACACACGCAAAAGCAATTGTCGTCAGCTTGCAAACAACCATATCACGGTAGGCACCGTAGTCTACAGCAAAGTGAGTGAACACGAGCAGTAAACTATTAAGTTGTTTCCTTTTGCTGTTGTTAGCCTTACATTAGCATAATGCATTGATTTCATTGCCCGATCTATGTAGACACAGACGGTGTGATACAGCCAAGGCACGAGTGTATTTAGCATCTGCGTGTGTGTGTGTGTGTGTGTGTGTGCGTGTGTGCGTGTGTGTGTGTGTGAGAGAGAGTGAGGGGAAGGAGAGAAGTAATGTGATCCTTATCACAGCAATTCGGCGAGCCTCGGAAACAGGGTGTTAGATATTTATAACTTTGTCTGAATGCTACTTTGACACTTTTTCACCACTTATTTTTAGTTTTTTATTTATTTTTTATCACGATGCCTGCAAAACATCATGATGCCTGTTAGCCATCGGCGATGGACGATGCCATCGTATATCGTCCCAACCCTATACTGTACACATAAATGCATCCAGGAATACATATATATGTAACATGTAACTTTTGTTGTGACATGTTATCCGTCACATTTATTCCAGGCTGATTTATTCTGTTTTTTCCAGGTGTATGCTGGTTGCAAGTTCAGCTTCTCCAAGATCCCAACACCTTTCACTAACACCAAAAGGGTAGGTATTTTATGTAGGTAGATTTTGGTGTAGTGAAAGCGTGAAAATGAGGTCAACCCACTGTAAAAAGCTGTGCTTTATATTCTCCAGCTGTGATGATGGGTTCAGCTGTATAGTGCAAGCATGTGGATCATTACGGTGCAAACCTCTAGTGTTCAAAGCTTAAATGTTACAGGATATTTACACGTTTTGGGTCATTTTTTAGGGTTTTCTTTCTAATGGCCCCCTCCCCCATTATATTTTTTTAACTCTAGACAGCACCAGAATAAACATTTGTTGATTAGATTTTGGTCACAAACAGTCTCTACATTGATGGTACCAGGCTATGGCCCGGCTATGGCCCCCATAACAAAGGTTTACATATGGCCCTTTTCCATTGCACGAGCAGGCTCGGCACGGCACGACTCGGCACGGTCAGCCCAGCGAGGTTGAGCATTGCATTTGCATTACAACCGGGCTTCCCGCTTGAAGGTGCCTCTTTAACAATGGCGACTATGGACTAGCACATTAGGTTATAGAGTCCTATATGGTGAAAATGCACTGCCTCTTTACCAGACACATAAACTTATCCTAGACTAATAAAATTAGTGG
Organism: Amblyopsis hoosieri; assembly: GCA_027564755.1. Taxonomy (NCBI): domain Eukaryota; kingdom Metazoa; phylum Chordata; class Actinopteri; order Percopsiformes; family Amblyopsidae; genus Amblyopsis; species Amblyopsis hoosieri. The sequence continues at coordinate 13,868 of JAODUE010011141.1, read as the reverse complement.
ATCTTAAAATATTTCTTTTGTAGACACGTAATATGTCTGGGGAATTTTCATACACGCCACATTGAGCTGGCAGGATGTGGGCGTGTCGGCAATTCCTGCAGCAAATGCAAAATAATACGAGAGACTAAAAATAGTGATCATTACAGATTTATAGCTTTTGTCCAATACACAAACAGGTTCATAAGCACCGTTTTGTAATAAATATATTTGCTTAAAATGTATGTTTTTCTATGCCTTTAACTTCACTCTCCACATGAGTGAGTTCCTGGTTGTTTTGTCTCATACGTTTAGCCTACACTCCATTCATTGAGAGTAGGCTACCCGATCGAGCTTCAAATAAGAGAAACGCTGCAAATAGCCTAGGCTTAATGTTGTGTGTCGCAATGGAAATGCAAACGAGCACGGCATGGCGGCCACATGTAGTAGTAATAGTTCTAGTTTGGTACCAGGTTCACCCTGATTGATTGTGAACTCGGGTTCAGCTATTGCCTGTGAGTGTGTGCCTGTTTAACCCTGCCAGATCAGATAGGGTTTGCCTGTGTGTCTGAGTGTGTGCCTGTTTAACCCTTGCCAGATTAACGGTGAGTGGAAGGGTCCGAGTGCAGGTGGCTGTGGGAACTACAAGGACTCATACAAACACAACCCCATCTACCAGTTCAACCTGGAACGCTCAGGACCCCTCCTCATCGAGCTGCGGGGGTCCAGGTAAAGCTGCTTTAGGGAGACACGAAGATTATGCTGGGCTGAAATTTCAATGCAAAGGGTTAACCTCCCAAATGAGTTCTGCCTTTTTGTTTTTATTAATACTGTATGTTTATATGGTGCTAATCATTGAAATTATGTTTTGTCATATCATATAAAATCAAGTGATATATCAGGATATGAATGACGTTAACATAAGCACATATTTGTCCCTCTGTGTAGACAGTACAGCGTAGGCTTTGAGGTGGTCACAGTGTCTGTGGTAGGAGATCCAGGATCCACAGGCTTTCAGAAGAGGAGCAGCGGAGACTACAGGTAGTCTAACACAGCGGTTCTCAAACTGAAGGGTCGCAAGAAAAGAACCTACTTTACATTTACGGCATTTGGCAGACGGTTTTATCCAAAGTGTCTTACATGTAGTACATTGGTCAGTAGTTGGACAGGTCATAAACCAGCAATTATAAGCAAACAATATTCTAAATAGAACAAAGAAACTTTTAGGGAGCTTCTGGGCACGCTCCATTGGGGATTGTTCCCAGTCGTAATATCATATCTACTGGGTGTAGACCTTGGGTTAAGTTTGACACTATTGGAGCAGCATTTAACCTATTCAATAGGTTAAATGAATGGTCACACCAATAGTATTGGCGTAACTATTTATAACACTTCATGTCATGTCAAGTTTATTGATATAGCCCTTAATCACATTACAGTCTCAGGGCTGTACATCCCATATTTCACATGGAAACAAACAACACCCCCTAAACCTGCCCCTCCCCCCGGGCAAGGAAAAACTTCCATTTACAACCCCATTCATCTAGCTATTTGTTGGAACTACAATTGAATTCAATGTGATCGCATTTTTTAGGCCACTACAAAGATCTAGTCATAAAAAAAGACGTATTATTAATATTGAATTATCTTCTTTGCACATTCATTCCTTTTAATTTCCTCAATGCACTCCTAATGTATTAGGAGTGTTTACATAATTGATATATGTAGATTTCTGTAATTGCTTTATGATTACTTTAGAGTTTAGACTATAAAATGGCAGTTAAATAAGGTAATGAGGAACAACATCTGAATTCAAACAGGCATCTTAAAATGTACTTTTGTTATTGAAGGCTATTCATTTTGAGTGAGTAAAGACTGTGTGTGTTTTACTGAGGCAGTAAACTCTGTACCCAGCCATACAGTACATACATGATCAATAAACCCTCTCTCTCCTTCTGCAGGTGTGGTTTCTGCTACATGGAGGTGGACCACATCCCAGCAGGCATCTACAACGTCATCCCCACCACCTTCCTCCCCAAACAGGAAGGACCCTTCTTCCTAGACCTGTCCAGTGCCACGCCCCTCAAGATCTCCCACCTCCAATGAGAGACAGTGAGAGAAAGAGAGCACAGACACGTAGGGTTATTAAAGGATGTCGCTACATGCCGTACGTGCGATGACGCGGCTCCAAGGACCCCACAGAGAGCCAAGGATCTGACTGTGCTTTATTTAATTTCAAACATCAGACATCTTTTCCCTCTCATATTGCCTTGACTTGTTTGTGCCATTCTGAATTGCATTGACTCCAGTTTCTAAAGTAATAATATGGCAATATCCATTGCTTTACAGTATATTACAATATTTTCAAAAATTATGTTAGAATTAGGTTTTTTATTGCAATACACAATGTCTCCACATTGCAATCCACTTGATGCAAATCAATACAATGGTTATAGCAAAATGCTATATGACTAATTCTCTAAACTTTCTGAAACTGTTTTCATTATGTTCATAACAATGTAAAATGGTTTTTACATTAGTGTATTACTGGTATCAAAATTTAAATCTGTAAAAATGGTAATGATCATTTAATCAAGTTGGTAATCTGGTATTGGAGACAATTATCAATATATTTCAAACCTTGCTTCTAGTTATATAATGTATATTTATGCGAGAGAATTCAAGAAATACTTCACCTTCAACTGCTACATTACCATTCACTGACATTCTGAAGGAGCTTTTGCATTTTGACACACGTACAAATTGTGCAAATGCAACTTCCAAAAACCTGTAAAATAACTTTTCAACAAATAATTTTCTTCATAAAGGGTATTAGGGCATTTAGACTTCCGAAACATGATGTCAGACTGACTTTGGAAGGTGCACAGTTTTTTTTCTGGCAAAAAGATTAGACCTGACTTTGAAGATGGATGGAAGGTTTTCTATGCTGGTTGGTTATTTATCTCAGGAGCACTGCAGTGTGCAACACCACAGGTACTCCAATTTGACAGCAAATGAATGATGCCCTCCCTGCTTTTCCAGTGGATGGTGTGTTTGGTTATGTTTCAGCCTACTTTTATTGAATACTGCGTCCACACTATTCAAAAGACTTTCCGTGCCATCGGACTATATTGTGTGTATGCATGTATGTACACTGTAGTAATTACTGTTATCCTACAGTACTTGTGGAAATTGTTTACCAATTTTTCAATCATTTACAGGAACAGGAGCACTATCTATTGGGTTTTCTTTCTTATAAACATTAGTTCATGTCATAAACACTTTAGTGACTTCAACCAGCAGCAGCCAATCACACTCGCTGGTGTTTATTGTTCCTCCCGTTCCTAAAAGAAAATACTGCTAGAATTTGACTAGTTCAATTTAGCTGTTGACCATGATGCTATCCAATGGCTGATGGGATTGCTGGTGCAGGTTTTTGTTTTTTTACAAATTCTACAGCATTACAATAAATCTGTAAATATGTTCTTATTTGACATCAAATGTAATGACTATAAAATAACTAAACATTATTTTCACATGCACACCTCCAACCAGAAAGTGCTGGCACTGGCAGAAGATTATATGCTCCAGTTTAGTCTTATCTGTACGTGGAAAATAAGAGTACTAAGGTGTTAGGTCCCTCTGTGCAGAAATACATACTCAAAAGAATCAGCCATTAACAAGTGGTTTGATTCCCTGCTGTAACAGGTCCATCTAGACTGAACAAAATTATAAACGCAACACTTTTATTTTCGCCCCCAATCATCATGAGCTGAACTCAAAGATCTAATACTTTCTCTGTACACAAAAGGCCTATACCTCTAAAATGTTGTTCACAAATCTGTCTAAATCTGTGTTAATAATAATACATTTTATTTGGCGGATGCATTTCTCAAGACTCAAGGTCATCTTACAGTACAGAAAAATTCAAACAAATACGTATATACAGTCAATATACAGTAAAACATAACTATAGGTTAAAAGCTTTCTTGAAAAGGTGGGTCTGGTGAATCAACTGTGTCTGCATGTTGAATGTGTGAGGGGAGTATGTTCCAGAGCCTAGGAGCTGTGTCTGCACGTTGAATGTGTGAGGGGAGTATGTTCCAGAGCCTATAGGAGCTGTGTCTGCATGTTGAATGTGTGAGGGGAGTATGTTCCAGAGCCTAGGAGCTGAACAAGAAAAAGCCCTGGCACCCACCGTTGATAGTTGGAAGCTGGGTGTAATAAGTAGGCTTGCAGATGGAGAACGGAGGGAGCAAGAGGGGATGTAGTCAGACAGAAGGTCAGAAAGATAGGTAGGTGCAAGGTTATGAAGAGCGTTATAAGTGAGCAGGAGGGTCTTGAAGTTAATTCGGTAGGACACAGGTAGCCTGTGCTGTCTGATCTGCATCTTGATGTGCCACACCTGTGAGGTGGGTGGATTATCTAGGCAAAGGAGAAGTTCCCACTAACACAGATTTAGACAGATTTGTGAACAATATTTGAGAGAAATAGGCTTTTTGTGTACATAAAGCAAGTATTAGATATTTGAGTTCAGATCATGATGAATGGGGGCAAAGACAAAAGTGTTGCATTTATAATTCAGTTCAGTGTAAGATATAGTCAGGGAGAAGTTAGACAGCCTCTTCCGTCTATTAGCACTACGTCTGTGCTGAACGTCTGATACAAATACCCTTGTAAACTCAACACAGAACACAGCCTTTTTGAGTGCTTTTTAGGCCTATCATTCTGTTCCAGAAGTCAACACAATAGCTTTTAACCACTAGCCTTATCCCATGTAAATGTTATTCTGGAGGCCATAGTTGTAGATTATTTGCTCAATCTGAATATTCTATCCTAATTACATGATGTATTGTACATGTATTTAGATGTATTTTATAGCTTTAAGAAGCATGTGTCTAACAAACTATCCCACACAACCCACACATAATGATGCATGTTTTGTAGGCTGCTCATTAACTGCTAAACAACAAATGAAATACTGCCAATTCTAAATTAATTTACAGAAAAGAGAATCAATTCAAGACAAAATGGTGAATTCAAGTAAGTAATGACAAGCGAGATAATAAATGTTTTATCTTTACAGAAGCTGAATAATTTTTTCCTGGTTGGTGAGTAAAACCAAATCACCTGTTCTTATGAGTTATGCAAGTCACCCAATTGATCCTGTTGTTTTGCATGTCTGGTGGTGTTTCTGTCAAGGCTATGTTTGAAGAATTGAAACTCCTAAAGTAATAAGTAATGTATGAGAAATAATCTTTGTTGTATTTCATAAAACACATTCAAATGCATAAGCCAAGGGGAAATAGCATTTAGGGGAATCTGCACACTACTTATCAATTTTTGCAATTGTTAACTTTCATCCAGTTTTTACTGTTTTTGTATTTTATTGTAGACAATATAGATTCATCCAACTCTGGCCTTGGGACATAATATGCTCTACAGAAGCAAATAGTCTACATAAGTAAGATGTTGGCTCTAACTTATTTCTCCAACAAATACAGATTGACTGGAATAAGGCATACATTATATCCACTTACATTAAAATCAGTCCACCAGAACTCAAGAGGTTTACAGCTAACTGAATGAAAAGAATGACATAATACACAACTGCAGTGAACATCAGTTTATTTAAACTCTTCTCTGAAAAACAGACACATCCACTGAAGAGTCAATGGAAAGGACTACACAACCTAGTGGAAAAATACAGCTATATGAGTGACTGGTCATGGATATATCCTAATTTCACATCAAAACGTCACAAATACACACACACATACTGTTACAGTGTTTCCACACATACTGTACAGACTAATGTCACAAAAGGCATACAAATAGTTTTCTAAAACCTGTTTTTTATTACATTTTTTTAACAGGTACTACAAATCTCATGAGCCGAGGGGAATACAGTGAATCTTTTTATAGCTAACAAATGTCCACCAACAAATACGACTTAAATATTGGTGAAAAGGATAGCCCAATTAATATGCTTGCCTAGATGGTTATCTTTTAGCTAAAGTGGCATTGATTTGGTAAATTAACCTCAGTCTGAATTGCTATTATAAATATATGTGCTTGGCAGACACAACTGAAGTCATTTCAAAATGCCTAGATGCAGTCAGACATCCTACACCAATGTGGTGCTACTAATACCAGGCATAGCTATTCGTTGGTCATTCGGTCTTCTACAAATCGTCCTTCAACACAATTCATTACCGGATGTAAAAAGCAGTTTCACCCTTGGCACAGAGTCCTGCTTTTTTGGTGCCAAACATGGAGTCTCCATTTTTCCAAAACAAATTCCCTGTTTAGAAGTGTACATTAATGTATTAACATACACACCTTCATTAACAGGACTGTACTCAGTTAATGTGTGCTTAGTGGAAAAGGACCTCCTCCCTTCCTCCCCAATCATACAATTCTATATTATTCCAGTTTGGTAGTCTGTTGTAGTCTAGAGGGATTTGAAAGGATTGGACTAATTCTGATGTAACTAATCATCCCATCCTGCTACTCTCAAACAAATCATCTCTGACCCATTCTGTTACTCCCAGTCAGATAGCCAGTCAAGTTAACACATGTTAAAAATCAAATAAAAGTGCAACACCAATTGAGAATTTAGAAATTTGAGAATTTAGATGTTCAGCTCTAAGGGAAAATGTCAAAAATAAAATATAGATTCCTTTGGCTGCATTACACGTAAAAAAAGATCTTTGCTGGGCAGTGGCATGTTTTTGAAAATCAATATTATAATGTAGTGTTTAATGCAACCCATACACACCACAATTAAGTATATACTCTCTTAGTATATACTCTCTTAATACAACATCCAGAGTATAATGAACATTTCATTTCTAATTTCCTGTCTATGCAGTATAGTTTAGGTCACATGATGACTGGACAAGTGAGCTGTATTTTAAGCTTCACTGAAGTACCAATGATAATGTTCTAGGGCTCACAATGTGCAACCAGTTATCATACATACACAACCTTCCAGAAATTAGTTCAGGAAAAGCTTCAGAAAGTGTTTATAAGTGCATAAAATGGTTATGAGCTAACCAAAATGGGGGTATCTAAACAATTTTCTTTCATTCCTTTTTTTTCCAAAACAATACTGTAAGGAAACAAAGCTCAAGTACATGTTGAGGCATGGTATTTAAAAGTAATACATTTATTATTTGATCTGTAACTGAATATTACTCTTAGCTATAAAACAACTATTTGTAGTTCCAATAATAATCGCAGTTCAGTGGTAATATGCAGGCTAAATATAGGTGTGTCCTTCTGAGCCTTTCCTGACTTTAAGTGATGTTCTCCTTTTGAATGTAAATAAAAAGAACAAACTAAAATAGTCACATAACAAAAAGCATCTTCTCTTTCTGCAGACTGTCACTCAACCAGACTCATTACATTGTTGTTTAGTTCTCGGGCTTTGTTCACTCCACAGAAGTTACCCACCCACCTCCACCAGCCCATCACTGACTGTTTCCTTGAGTCTGAGCTGCAAGCTGGAGCAAAAACGAGAGCAACAGCACTCACTGTGCTAGCATGACCGCCCATTAGCATGCTATGAGCTTTCCCCTCAGTAGGCGTATGAGTGTGAAAGGGTGAATCGATGACAGGTCAGTGTGAACCTTCTCCCTCAGACCCCACCGACCAGGACTGTGGCCTCGCCAGGGTTGGTCTTCTGACAGGGGCTGTCTGGGCCGTTGCTGGTGAGCCGCGGGCGGCGCAGGTTGAGAAAGCTGAAGCGCCCCTCCAGACTCAGGGTGCGTTTGGTCACGATGCCGCCACTGTTGTTAGGCGTGTTGTCCACACGAGCCTCAGCACCCTCCGCACGGTCACCTGAGCACAAACACAAAGAACATTTATTTCATTATAAATACTCATTACAGTTTAAAAGAATTTAAAAAAAGAAAACACTTTGTCAAGTGTCACATAAAAAAAAAAGATTAAGCCAGTCATTTGTATAATCTATCATACACATACAGCCATGATACCTGTATATCACCGCTAATATACTTCTTATAATATACATCTTCCCACAGAGAAGCTATTTCCAGAGCTGCCCTCTATCTAAATGAGAATGTGTTGCATTGCACCTGCCCTCAGCTGCCTGTCAGTGTGACTAACGGGCTGCTGCTGCGGTGCAGGTGTGCGCCAGGCAGCCAGCACCTGACCTTACTGGGAACACACATCGTCAGACACCATACAACACACTTCCCTCTTTCACGTGTGGTGGTGCTTGTTTTGTCCCCCTCCCTGAACTGCGGCTACTGTACGTGTGCACACACACACACACACACACACACACACACACACACAGTTTCTAAACGTGACAAATAATAAAGCTGAACTTGAAAGATCTATCTAGGGTCAGTCCATTAACCTCGTATTTAATTGTGGAAGTGAAGTATTTAATCTGTGTACATGTACTGCCCTTTGCTATTCAGTATTAAAAGTAGTGTATAAAATATTGGAGATGTTAACAGTAAGTCTGTCCCACATGCATAGAGATAAGAGGAGGAAACATTTCATGATGTTTCTATGTCTTCAAGAGCAAAGGGGGTGACATTTGGCCCCTGTAATCACCATATAAGTACACACAGAGAGGCCTAATTGTGCTATGCTGCAGCAGACAGCTCTAATAATATACTGTAATCATCGACTTTTAAAAGGAAGACTGCTTGTCAATTTCAGAGACACAACCAATGAAATCAAAGAAGAGGCGGATCCCCACTACCAGAAACTGTTTCTTTGATCCCCAGTCAGACAGGCCTTAAATAAATCATATGACAGGCTAAAAATAAACGGCATCTAATTTAGTCTCTTGCAATAAAGCTAAAGCTATATATAAGATATAGCTTTAGCTTTATTGCAAGAAACTAAATAAAATAGCTTAGGTGTAAAATTTAAACAAACTGGTGTGAATCTGAAAAAGGATTTGTAACTTTTAGTTAACAAAAAGTTAGCTACAGTATTTCCTCACTACAGTACATCACACAAATGGGTTACAAAACAAGCCAACCGGCTTTGGACCATGAAGCGCATTAGTGTACCCGTGTACATACTCAACAGTACACACACATGCACACACACGCACACACACACACATGCACACACACACGCACACACACACGCACACACACACACACACGCACCTCTCTCCAGGTCACAGTCGGGGGACGAGGCCCCGCTACACTGGCTGCGGGGGCCCAGCACGGGCGACAGCAGGCCCAGGTCAGACAGCGAGGACACCGAGGGGAGGATCAGGCTGCTGGGCCGCCAGAAGCGCCCGGGGGGGGCGGGGGGCTTGGGAGGCGGAGACGGGCAGGAGGAGGGACTGGGGGAGGGGCTAGGGGAGGAGGAGCAGGAGGAAGAGGATGTGAAGGGCGAGGGGAGATCCTGGGTCGTGCTGGGAGAGGAACCCAGGCTGCAGAAGGAGCGCGTCTCGGAGTTGTCCTCCTCAGACATGCCGGTGCCACACACCTCCTCATCGAAGCCCTCCGACGTCACTGGAGGAGAAAGGAGGTGAGACACAGGGAGGTATTTAGAGGAGGAGAGACACAGGAAGGTATTTACAGGAGGAGAGAGGAGGAGAGACACAGGAATGTATTTAGAGGAGGAGAGAGGAGGAGAGACACAGGATGGTATATACAGGAGGAGAGAGGAGGTGAGACACATGAATGTATTTAGAGGAGGAGACACAGGAAGGTATTTAGAGGAGGAGAGACACAGGGAGGTATTTAGAGGAGGAGAGACACAGGAAGGTATTTAGAGGAGGAGAGGAGACACAGGGAGGTGTTTAGAGGAGGAGAGGAGACACAGGGAGGTGTTTAGAGGAGGAGAGACACAGGAAGGTATTTACAGGAGGAGAGAGGAGGAAAGACACAGGAATGTATTTAGAGGAGGAGAGACACAGGATGGTATATACAGGAGGAGAGAGGAGGTGAGACACAGGATGGTATATACAGGAGGAGAGAGGAGGTGAGACACATGAATGTATTTAGA
>JAODUE010011130.1:0-27480 GCA_027564755.1 Amblyopsis hoosieri | reverse complement strand
TCTCTCACACACACACACACACACACACACACACACACACACACACACACACACACACACACACACACACACACAGGCAAACCCTTTTAAGGAGCAGAGTCAATCAGGAAAAGAACTACTTTATCGTTTAACCTGACATCAAACTCTGAACTTTAAATCTTATCAAGTGCCGCCGTAAGTGCATTTTCACACATGGCTTGAATTCATCGGAGGCTCTGATCTAGCTCGCCAAGGAAGTTTTGGCAAAGTGTTGCTGGGAAAACTATTTTGTCAGCCTTAATCTCGCAACAAAATCAAAGATTGCAAGTGAGTTAGCTAACTAACCGTACGCCGCTGCTTGGAGCAAAACGCAAGCATTTAATCCTGCGTTGTAGGTAATGGTATCCCACTGAGGGAAAAGCTGGCCCTTTGACAGCACACAGACTGAAACATCACCTCCAGTTCAGATAAATACCTGATTCCCTAGGCTTGAGGGAGCATTAGGTAGGGGTCACAATTCATCCTAGTTCCTAGAACACGCTGGACCACTGAATTCACACACACTCTCTCTCTCTCTTCCCCCAGCCGGATAACGAGATTAGACGTGGTCATAAGACCATAACGTAATAAAACACTCCTGATGATACAGGCCTCCTCAATCGCCTCGTGGCCCCCACCGCACCATATACCAGTGTAGCCTGGCAACAGAATGCTTGCCACATCTGCCCCCAGTCACAGTGGAGAAAACATGTCATAGTCATGCGGCAAGGCCAGGCTGCCTGCCAGGTTCTCCATTGTCAGTATCATCTTTATTTAGCAATATAAATGTATCCCCACACCACTCTGCTTGTCTCACTGGAGAGACAATGAAATGCTTCGTAGACATGACTACCGTGGCTATAGTTTGTGAACGTATTACTGTATCCCAGTGGAGATTTTCTGGAGCCTGTTTTGAGTAAAACATAAATATACAATAAACACACACCCCAACAAAAAAATATCATGAATATAGTATCCTTAATTAAATGCAATAGTCCTGTGACCTTATTGAAGAGCCCACACATGAGTGGTGAATGCTAGAGCCTCCAAGCAATCACTTCCATGCTTAAACCTCTCAAGTGTTTTATCTACAATATGGAATGGACCCTTGGCACCACATTTGGTTGCACAAATGTCACATACCAATGACTGGCAAAATGGTCCTAAAATGGACTGCAATAGACACAGCTTTGGCTATCCAGAAAGACAAACGCACGATCATAGGTAAACATGGGTCCCTCAGGAGGGAAGGTAAAATTCAGCCTTTGTGTTGTAAAAGTATCACAGCAATAAACTACTTAGTCAGAGCAGAGAGTCAATGCATGATTAAAAGCCCTTTCTCTCGTGGATAACAACTGACCTCTGCCATGATGGTAGCAGCAGTTCAGATCAGATCCAGTTCACTACAACATAAAACACATAGGCCCACCACTTTCACCTTCACTTCTATTGAAATTATAACAGAACTGAATGAAGAAAAGACTGCTAAACCACTAATCAGCTGTTTAAAGGCCAATAAATATAAAGGATTTATTATCAAACAATAGACCTTACCGGTCGTGTAATCACGGGAGCACTTCCAAGTCTAAAAATCAAAAGTGAATAGGCATTTTTCTTATTGTTTCGTTTTGTGTTATACCATGCTCCGGTTTTATTCAGTGCTAATAAATTGAGCATTTGGCATGCATTTCAGATATGTTGAAATCTTCATTTTCAAGTTATATCAGAATCAGAACTAGTGAGTAGCACGATAGAATTAAGAACATAGACATCAAGATAGCATTTCCTTCCTATAACTTAGTAGCTCTCAACATTACAGAATGTATATGATTTAACTAACTAACTAACTAACGGTTAATAGGTTTAATATTATAGTATTGGTAAAATTTGGTGGCTCATCATTACCACCATCAACAAGCGCACCAAATAAAAGAAATACTCACATGTAACCTCTGAATCTGTTAAGGTCATTATTGGGTTTTTCACATTCAATGATGCTGTTGTACTTTAATGGGTCAAAATCACAATCCTGCAAAAAGAAGAATTGTCAATCAGCAAACAATGCTACAGTGTGAATGACAGCACAAAAATGTAATATCATCCATGTTCATGGTTTTGATTAGAACATTTTAGGGTTTAAAAGGAGGTCTGGAAAAAAAGATGTTCAGGAATGTGGCTTCTTCACATGTAGGTGTTTGTTAGTAATTCAGCAGCCCACTTTAGTTGGGAAAGAGTCAACCATCTGAATACACTCAGTTTAATCTGTACAAAATAAACAAAGTTACATTTGCAAAAGAGCAAATCAAAGTTAAACACCTACCAACATCAGGTTTTTTTTGGACATTTCAGGCTAATAATTAGGCTGGTAAGACATCTTGATTTTAGAATATGCAAAATTATTTCCACTCTGCAATCAGTCTGGAAATTCTCCATATTAATCAAGTTATTAGCAGGGACCACCTTCAACCAATCAGGAAAAGTTGTATTTGTTTAAACAGAGGCACCTGTCTGCACCAACTAATATACCCATCTTCTGGACACTGAGGGTTCTGTATAGGTGGGAAAAACAGTTTTCGATTAAGAGTTCCCAGAACAGTATGTGGAGGGAGGCAAATCGTAGAGGATGAGCTTGCAAAATCAAGATGGCTTAACCAGGCTATAATTATACAAGAATCCCTACTGATCAATATTGAACTTCTTCCCAATTAATTACTTCCTTATACTAATTTCCATTGCCTTAAGGCTAACTGTGTCGAGGCTAGCCATGTTATTGTTTACATGAAAGCTATATGGATGAAACCACCATAACCACTGCATTTGTTTGTATGCTGAAAAAGGAATCATGCGATCAAGAGAGAACCATTAGTAGGAGAAATATCAGCATGCTCACCAGGTCATACAAGGACCGGACAACCTGTCTCTGTTTGAGGTTGGTCTCTCCATCCAACGTGGCTGTCTCAATGTGGCACAGGCGGTCCGGGTCACTGGAGCTAAGCAGCAGAACGTCAGCCGGAAGGATCTCATTACAGCGCAGCCTGATGAAGTCTCCCACCCGCACCTCCTTCCAGTACTTCTCAACATAGCGTCTCTCCAGTCTAGCACAGGGACCAGAGCACAGTTGGGGTTGGGCAGAGGTCATGGAGACAAACATAACTAGCATCTGTTTAAATGCATCTTATTGGACAATAATATAGCCTAGGGTGCTGCATTGTGACAATACTGCCTTGCCTCTAAAGTCTCAAAAATACTAATATTTCAGCAAATGACACATTCTCTATATAATTACTACAGCTCAGTTAAAACTAATGTTCTGTGCTCCTAAACTTATTTCCATGAATTGCAAACTTGTCTGTGATATATGGAAAGAAACTTAATAAGAGATTATGACATTTCCAAGAATGAGGATTAAATTAAATGTTACTGACGTGATTTGCAGGAACCATACAATAGAATACATACAGCTGGTTGCAATATAGTCATCAATCAATTATATAAATTATAGCGCTGTGTGTAAAATAAAAATGTCAGGCAGTGCCTGTTTAAATTCCTCACATTCTTGTTCTTCTTGTATTAGGACCCACAGAATGAACTCTTGTCAAGGTAGCATATCCAGGAATGTTTTAATAATATGTTCATTGGTTACTAAAGTTGATGCTACTAAAGTTGATGCAGAAACGTGGTTTAATTATCATGGGAAACCAAACGTTAGAAAGATGATATTGTTTCTGTACTGGCAGTTAAATTTGATTTAACAAAATTTAAATTTTAATAGACACCACAACTACTGAGCTGAAAGTGACCAGGGTTTTGCAGACAGTGTACAGTACGGTACTATAATCTCACATTACACTGTACGGTTGTGAATCCTCGGTCATGATAAACACAATATGTATTGGCCCTAAAAGTAGACTATAATACCCATAGAATGTATTTTGTGAACTTATTGGACAGTTTGACAGATCTTTCATTAGAATTCTGTGGGTCAAATCAAATCTGATGCTGCATGTTAGTTTAAACTTTCAAAAGGGGATGTTTTCTAAAGTAGTTCTATTGACCACAGCATAAGAACATTTAATTATGTCCAACCTTGAGAACAGCTTTGGCTGAAACTTACCTAAACCTGTAGAGTCCTTTAACACAGAACCTTTTGATTACCATGAATTATGCTCTGTACATGGGTGACAGTGCTGCTTTTCATTAGCAAAATACACTCTCACACAGACACCATTTTAGTTATTAACTGAGCATAGTAGGTACATGTCATGCTGAACATGGCGTATTGAATAAAACCTAAAAGGTGTACAGTAAATCATATCCACAAACAGGGAATAACTAAAGCTTTGGTGGTTGGTGTATCATTCTGAAAAGTTCAGGTCTAGGGTAGGTTACACAATGATGTCATAGAGTATAGTGAAGCTTTGTTGTAGAACCTTACAAGCAATCAATGTAAGCAAATTCCCAGTGTCAACAATATTAGCCTATACACTTCACCTACGGTAATGGCGATACCAGCTACATCGCAGACAAGACTTCTCAGGCCTACCTGCAATAGACTAGACAATCCATGTGATTTATTTCTTTATCCGATCTGTGTCTTCTGTAGTCCTCCCATAGATCTTTGATGGCAGTGACAGATAAAATGAAGACCACTGGAGCCAATGCAAGTTCTGGTTGAAATGCATTGACAACTGGAACAAAGTTCAGTAATGCAATAAAAACAAAATAAACATTGGCGAACCTATGGAACTGCTCAAAAAGATTCTTTGGTAGGAAAGACAAAAGAGTGTATTTCGTCGTTTTAATCTTATTGCTAGCGTAGTGTCGATTTGGATTTTCCTCGCCTTTCGTTTGCTCACACAATATGTTTGCGTGGACAGTCCGGGTTTTACTTTCCTTGTGTTTTCTTTGCTTTTTCACTTTTGAACCTTTCACCGTCCCAGCTTCTTCGCCATCGCACGCCATAACCACCTCGCTTCAAACTTCCCCAGACTTTTATTTTTGTGTTCGTTTCCCGAAATGAAATGCTATGTTATCATTCTTTCCTCGCGTGTAGAATGAGGCTGTCATTCTTTCATAAACATAGTTTTCATCCCTTTAACGCCTCCACATGGACCCCCTTTAGCTATCTTATGAAAAATATTGCTGGTTTAGCTTTCTTTCCCCCAGTGCTGGAAAGGATGCTGAAATAGTTAAGAGCCATAGCCTAACTTTGACTTTCAGCAGATGACTAAATCATGCGGATAGACTTTCCATCTTGAATCCCACGGCCTTGATGTATATGCAGCTGCGAAAGCGCACAAAGACAACGTTCGTCAAAGGGGGAAGGGTCTCACTTTTTGCGAAATCTGACCCTGAGGCCCCTCCTCGACCCAGACTGCTTTTTTCTGCGTCGAAGTGCCACGCGGTATTATTTGAGTTCAGAGTGTATACGGAAGTCTGAGCTTTCTGCTCCGATGTCAGAAAGTCAATGAAAACATGGAGTAGGCTACGGTGTTTATCGTGGAAGAGAATATGCAGGGAATTGTTTAGTTGCAACACAATATGTAACTGGTTCGAAAATATAATGCTAATGATGATATGCTTTAAAATATAGGATATAACCTAATAGGCCTATGTTTTCAAAAATGTTATGTCCTATTTCACTATTTTGGCTAAATCTGGCTATCTATCATTTAATCTATACCGGTAACTGGCTTTTGGGCCAGATGGCTAACTTTTTGTCTCATATGCCAGCCTGGCCATTCATCATGTGAAAATTAAATTGTTTGAACATGCCAAGATGTCACAGACTACTATCAATGCCAAGACGCCACAGGCTACAATCAGCCAACAGTTGGGTGGTCCAGTAGCAATTGCTGTGCATGGCCCAGGGTCAAGCCTTTGATTTATTACTTCTGGGGCTACTGCTGGCCAAGTGGCCAGTCTGTCTCTGGTAGTGCTGATATTTCAGAATAGCGTTCATGCCTGGAACTACAGTAAGCCAGTAGTTATATTGCAAGAATCACAAATAAAGTTATTGTGTAATATTTTAATTTCTGCACTAAACATTAAGTAGTCAGTAATACAAATAATAATAATAATAATAATAATAATATTACCAGGGCACTGTAAACCTTTTAATTTGAAGTGGTTTATTATTGTCACCATTCAGATGAAGAAAATACAATCCTAAAGAGTAGGTTGCAGAGCCTATTCAACCAGAAGTCTGCCAGAAGAGGGCATGCTACTCCAGTAGGTTTGCACTTATTTCACTGCACTTAACTTAAAGTGTGTTACCACCTGTACATGCATTAATGCATAGGCCTATATTCACGTGTCTATCTGTCATGTGAATAATACAAGTTATTTTGTGGAGCTCTGGTTCCGTTTGTTCTCTCTCACTCTCACTCTCTCTCCTTTATCTGTTTCGCCACATACGTTATCGAACATGCACATTTCACAGTTTGTGTTTGTGGAACATTTGGCATTTTTTGTGACCAAAATGTAGATAAGCCAGGGTAACACATATGTGTCGAAAACTGAGAATAGCATGTTCCTGTTGCCTAGAGACCGTGAGATGTTATGCACCTCAGTTTGTCTGAAATGAATCTGCGGGCTGCTAAAAAAAACTTTCGAGAGACACATATGTGAAAGTAGAGACAGAAAATGTCTCTGCTTACGAAACATGTCTGTTTGGAAATGGGAGAAGAGTCCTTTCAATATACAACAAATCACAAATATGCGCACACACACACACCTCAGTAGTTTAGGGTCACAAATGTTTTTTTTCCGCCTCTAAGTGTCTTTGTTTGTTCGGAAAGAGCAGTATTACTGGAGAATGTTGTATTGATAAACGCAGGCAGGCATACAGATGAAAGGGTCTGAATTAGCATCCCTCTGCCTAACTGCAGCTCACCTTATTCCCCCACTGCTCATAATGAATCCACGGCATGGATATTACCTTTGTCACATGGATAAGCAATGACTGCCTGGCCCACAGATCTCCAGGATTGCCTGAAGTAAACCTGCTGATTCTGTTGAAGCTGCAGATTAATCTGCTAGAATGATGTACAGTGGCACGAGACCGCCGTAACACAGACGCAGACATCCAATCAGTTACTGCAGATGGCATCCATGACCCTTGCAAAATACTCCTCCAGTGCAGAAACAGCACACGAGAAACCCAGAGGTTGTTAACTAGCTTGTACAGTGGTACTGTAGATGTACTGTATATTCAGTTCCAATCAAGCATACGTCTCATAACAGGACATGGTATGTACAAATGCATGCTAGCAGCTTTTTTTCCCCCACTACTTTGTATAATAAGTATTTGTGTCCAACGAGGCGGTGTGTGTCAGTGATTATCTGTGCATGTCCCTTACGCCTGCAGCATTTTTGCTTTGTTTTGCTTCAGACTGAATAGGACAGTAATCTCTTTTTGTTGCAATAAGCAAATAGTGTAGCATAGTGTTATATTCTTTGAGAAAATATGTATAGACACAACACAAGTTCAAATGTACATAGGTCTACTTTTATATGTACTGTAGGTATAAAGGGTAATCACAATGTGTCAGCCATTGTATTACTGTACTTACTTGAACCTGACTACATTTAAAGTTAATGCAATGTACTACTACGCAAACATGTCCCATTTTGCATCATATTTCTAATGGTCCTCAAAACTGACTGAAGCTCTCTTAGTCTTTGCTTTATAAATGTGTATCACCTCACTAATATTGTGTGAAACATATACAGTATGCAACCATATTTTGCTTTGATCATTTAGTGTAGTGTTTTTGTCTGAGCCATGTGGTGAACAAATGTTAGAGAAAGCATACTATCATCAACACTTTTTTTATAGATAATCAGAAATAAATTATTTAGTATGCCCTTTTATAATAAAATAACAAATCTGAAATGTTCTCACCAACCATAAAAGCATTTTACAACCCACAGAGAACCACTGCTAGTAATAAAAATGTGACCAAGATTGAAAGAAAGAAGACAACAGCAGATTACTGTGGGTCACTTGGGGAGGGTAAGTGAATCAAAGCATTTAAAATTAGCCACATCAGTGTCTAACACAGAGAGATTCATCAGAATGCTATGATGACGCTAAGAGGGGACGCCAGTGTGCTTTGTATGAGCTGCACAACCAGGTCAGAGACATTGTGTGCAACACACAATTTAGTAATCACAGACAACGGCACAATTCAATTGTTGTTATTGTTTTGCACACATGGGTCATTGCTTGATGCTTGCAGTGGTGGTCTGGAGAATATTGGACACGTTAATAATCTACGGCGTATGACTTTATTACTTTCTCACATGATTAATGTTAATTTCTATCATGTCAAGGTGTGTGCTTGTGTGTGTGCAAGGAGTTGTATGCAAGACAGTTTAATTCCTTTTTACTATTTTACTATTACAGACCAAATTAGTCTTTGAGTCTCACTTGGACCACCACTTACCAAACTGCATATCTACAAATAGTGACCTTAATATGGAAATCTGCATGTAAGACTATCCTTGTTATCACTGGTATTGAGTGCATCCCAGTACATTTTATAATAATCTCGATTGATTTGTTCATGAATACTGATCCTGAGGAGAGACTTGGCCAACATACGAGTTATAAAAAATACAGTAGTTTCAAACATACAAATATACATATATACATAAAAAGCCTAATTTGTCAACTGAACAGATAATATTATTATAATTTACTGCCACAATGTCCAATAGTCCTTTGCTCCATATCCTTCAGAATTACTAAAAACTGTTTTAAAGGAACAAAGTCAGTAATTTACAAAGAAACACATTGCAAAGCCTACGGTATTGTTGTTGTGAGTGATGTAAAAACATTTTGTGATGTCATGATAAAAGTACATTAGCCTACTTAAAATATATGAATATAAGATTCTCAATAAAACTTTTAAAATAACCTTTTAATTTGGCAGTAGATAAATGTGTGACGGGGAAAAGTTAAACATTCTTGAAGAGCAATTGTTTTGAGTTTTTGTATCATGCATATGCTATACAATTAGATTAGGTGTAAATCATAATGATAAATAACAGTGTTTACAATGCCGTATTGTATTTTGAAGATTTATTTGAGTTTAAGAAAAAAGTACAACAAAATAATTTTCAACATCAACATTTTTGAACATGCAACATCTCTGCATTATAGTTTTTCAGACAAGTACTCTGCTTATTAGTTATTTATAATGTTGATTCATAACAGAACACCACCATTCACTCTGCTGTGAATTATGACATAATTTTGCTCACTACCTTATGTATAATGTATTTGGAAGTTATCTGCGCAAAAGCCCAAATAAATTAAAGTAATTAACTCAATCATTTATTTGATATTTTCTCCACAAAATGGAGACATTTTCTGCAAAATTTGCAGAAGTGCTGAAGGGACTGGGGCAATCATGCAGAGAAAGATCTTGCATAAACAATTGGTACAGTCTGCCAGAGGCTAAGTCACTTTTAATTACACCACATGGAAATTTGGAGTTGCAATTTGACCCTTTAATCAATGGCAGATACATGCCAGTCAGACGCATCCGCTTTCGACCATAAAATGATTCTCCTGTGATTTGCTCAAAAATCCCTCTACAATCCACTCCAATCTGCATTTATATAAAGAATTAGCATTGTGAATTCTGAAACAGTGTTAGGGATAGGGAGAGGCCAGCGATTGTGACTGATCTCAGAGACTCGTACTCCATGTTGACCTATGTTGACCTATTGGCCGTTTGTGAAGTTTTTTTCCACCGTTGCTGTCAGCTCACTGAACTCCTATGTAGAAATGGCCCTGTATTAAAAGGTTTTAAAACATGTCACAGGCCACAAGTATTGTTTAACATTTTCCAAAATTGGCACAGATGATTTTAAAGCCAAAAAATAGGCTTCACAGCCTATGAAATCGGTAGTGACGGGCCAAACAGTAAGTAGGCTTATATTTTGGCCAGTATTTGGTCAGTTGACATAACATTTACTGTGAGTACTTCCAGCCATGCTGTTGATGGTTGCTATCAGCAACACTATGCTTTGCTGGGAGGCTTGGACCCATATTGGCTGCTTGCAGCAATATTTCATATATGACGTTGTCAAATGACTGAAATCAACATTTAATTATAAACTAATCATGGCCACGCCCAGACAGGCTTCGACCCCATGTCGGCAGGAGAACGAGATATTGCACGCAAATGGTGGCAAATAACTAATATGCTTTTTTATTTTTAGAAGACGATTAAACAAACAAGCAAGCCTGACCCTTGGAGCACAAGATAATTTGCAGAGGTGACCAATGGTGATCTTGAACATATTGATCTATTAATGAGCTTTTACATTTAAAATCACCAATGTGGAGGGTATATGTTTTATATATTTGATGCATTTTGCATGAATTAATTGGCATCCTTGTGCGCTGCTGGCTGATTCCTAACTGTTTTTTATTCAAAACAGCATAATATGAAATATTCTACAAAATAGAATATTTTCATTGCTACACTAATGTGCTGAATAATAAAAAACATGTTAGGTTCATTCTCCAGTCAGTGCCATCTGACCAGTGACACTGGTTCCAATCAGGGGTGCTGCACAGCGGCTGCCCACTGCTCCCTTGAGGGATGGGTTGAATGCAGAGGAGGAATTTCATTTGTGTATGTGACAATAAATTGTACTTTACCATTACCTTAAAGAATAAGGAGAATGGCATCTCTGTCATTGCCCTGCCACTGTTCCTCATTGTTTGATGAATGCTTTCATGATCTCACATCCTCTCAAAATTAAGAAAGAAAGAAAACAGCATAAGATATTATGCGTTATTTCACAATGTACTGTGATTTTGAGAGTATAGGTTCCAGGCAGCCCTCAAGTGCAGGAAGTGAGTTTCATACCAAAGCTATTTTTGTACAGTAAGGGAATGTAGACACAAGAGCATGCCTTAATCACCAAAGTGTAATAGTAGCCAGCCGATAGCACTGTGCAGTAAATTACGTAAACCTCACTCTCCGACACCTAAAGAATGCTCTAGTGGCAGATGCTAGAGCCCTTGGGATTTAGTATCCCTTGCTAAAGCGTTCACTCTGTAATCCTTGAGAGCGGGGTTCGAGCGGATCTTCATCACAAAAGCATTGGTAGCCTACATTACATTTGAATAATAAGGCCACACTGAGGCTAGTATTATCCTTCTAAAATCAGCCTGTAATGACATCCCCTCATTGGGAATCACAGGAGAAAATAACATATCTCATTATAGTGGCACAATAAAGCTGTTCTTTTCAGATCCATATGTATAAATTTGCTATTTTATCAGTTCAGTGGCCGATTAGTGATTAGCTGATACTGGTTTTAGGTACCACTAGTGAACATTATATCTTTGTTGACATACTGCCCCTCTGGGGTAACCCTGAGTTTGGGTCATCGCCTTAGGAAAATGCAGCTTTGTTCAAGTCCTTCATGTGAAGTGCGAGTCATAGAGGGAGTGAACTAGCACAGGAAACGATAGAACACAACAGCAACTCTCAAATGACTACTGTCCCTCCATGCTGAGTGTGAGGAATGCAAACCTCTCTAGAGTGGCTTTGGATTGGACTGATCCCCTGAGATATTCTGCCAATAGGATCAGTGCATGGGCCATGTTGAGCCACTAACTATGCAGGCCTGATGTCTATTAAAACCTATTTTATCTGTGTGGTATACCTCATCATTCATGTCATTATAGGCTCTTGGTATTAATTAATCTCCCCATCTGGACAGTCTATTTAGGTGTTTGATTTAATGAATTCACAAAAGTAGTGTAATTTATATGCTGCTTTCTCCTCTGACCACATAATCCTCACCTTCAATATTCAAAAAATATACACTTAGTAAGGGTCTTACAGGACATTAAATGTACATCCATGTGAACCCCACATTTTGACTAAGAGCAACATACTGTATAAGACCTGATTAGTGGGCCAGATCTTAGGCCCATGGTTAGGGTGACCATCTTCCAGTTGAAAGATTCAGTTTCAGCCCCACTATGATGGCCAACCTGTAAACATCCCTGAGCAATCTTGTAACTTGTAATTGTTTATCTCAGTTGCTTTGTCTAAAGCCATATTGTACATTTAAATTAAGCTTTACCCAGCAAGACTGCTGCAATGCTAAAGCCTAGGCCAAGGGGGTTATGTTGTATCATACTGAGCATAGAGAACATTCAGACAAATACTGTATTTGTACTGTTACCTCATTATTTGAAAGGGTTCTGGGCTTTCCGCCAAATGCAATTGGGCATGCCAAGGTATATGAGCATTATACTGTAGCACTAACATTATTTAGAGAGATGGCAATGATCTATATGCATCATTACATGGAGGGTTAAGGTCGAGTGTTGGACAGGGACGACTTTCATTAGATGGGTCACCTTTTGAATCTACTGTAAACAATGTAAGGGCAGAGACTTGTGCTTTTCATTTACATATCAAGACTTTTGTGTGGTTGAACCTTCACCAACGCTGAAAAATATAAACACTTATGTAACCCTCCAGAAGATAAATCAGACAAGTAGACTAATGGATATGTGTCACATAGCATTATACAGTCTTCACTCTCCTCACATCTCACATATTTACAGCATGAAAAATTAGTTCACACATTTACGTGTACAGTTATGTTTTAATTGTCGATGGGGAGATGGGGCAGGAATGTGAGATCCCGAGGATGCTACAGTTAAGTACGTAAAGGTGTGTACCTTAAATAAAATTGGTGTCTCCCTGCCGCGCATGTTTTAGACGTCTCCCTGCTCCAACACACCTGATTCAAATGAATGGGTTGTTAGGCTTCTGCAGAGATTGATAACAACCCATTAATTTGGGTGTAAAACATGCAGGGCAGAGAAGCACTGCCTTAAATGACTTGTTATACTTAGAGTACGGTACTTACAGTCTGCATTGTGTGTGTTCAACGTACATAGCATGTTGAAATTTGAGCATACACATATGTTGTCGATAATTGCACTGGCGTTTTGGACTTGGTCATTCACACGCACACGCACACACACACACACACAGCTTTCTGACCAGCAGAGCACTATTGCTGCTTTTAATTATTGTGCCATTAACAGTGGCTTAGACATGTAATAGATGCAGTGCAACATTGACACATTGTGCCGGGTGTAGACAGCTCAGAATGCACAATAAAGTCCCTGAAGCTCCTCTGTGGGACTTCAAATCAATTACAATGACAAAAGCCAAAAAGGAGCAGAGAGGTGGTAGATTGCTGTTTGATGTCATGTTAAGAGCGCTAGCTGAAATAACTCTTTAAGTGTTGTTAGCTACACATTGCAGCGTAACCTCTGGAAGTGAATGTCATAAACTACATCCAGTCTGTCACTTTGGAAATGATGCAGGCACTGCACATTTGTTTAGTAGTTAACAGAGCTGTCACCTGGATGCTATTATGTAGTTATGTAATGCTGTTGTCAATCCTGGTTGGTGTTACAAACTGGATTCTTGGCTCCACAAATATATTGCAAAGTGTTGCTGTACTGTATTTTCCTCCACATATAGACAAGCTCAGAGCATACCTACCAACTAAATGCCTACTTGGGGGATTTATCATACTGTGCCCGTATACTGTATTTGTACAGTGAATGTCGCCTGTCGTGTTTGCTTCGGAATCAAGTAGGGCGAACAGTGAATTCCATTGCTTGCTTAATAAAAGTATATGGCACAGCTGGTGGATACAATATTTGTTCACAAAATGCCAACCTTTTTTAGGACATGGAGGAAAGCAGATTTATTTTTAGACTTGGGATACACACTGTATTTGCTCGTTGTTTCAGTCATCCACTTAAGCAAGCAATGTGAAACATATCCGACAATGCTGTCTAATTCAGAATTACAAAGGCAGTACAATTACCTTTGTTATAAGATATGTCATAATGTACCTGTTTTATAGAAAGAGATTACAAAATTAAGAGATGTGTGTATCTCTCCTGTGTGTACCTTTACAAACACTTTAGCTTCACAGTCGATTACTAATTTTATCTCTTCTTTATTTTACATTTTGGGAGTTGCATTAATAATGCTACTGTTACTGTAACAATGTGAATATATTGAAATCCCCTTTCTTATTAAACTCTAAAATACATTACTGTATGTCGTTTTCGTAAAACATTCTCTCATTCCCTTTATACGTTCTTATTCCCTGTCACTTGCTATCACTTGTGGGCCGCTGAGCATCTTGAAGCATAGAGGTGAACAAGAGGAGACTTTTTTCCCATTGGAAAAAAAATCTCAGCATTCCAGTAATCCATCACCGTAATGCTTAAATATTTGACTCGAGACCCTGTAAAGAAATGGTTCTGTCTGTGACCACACACGCATGCAAACATCTGCACTTACTACGTAGTCAGCTATACGCATGTAGTCAGCATACATGTGTAAATTATCACCTTAGAAGAAAGTATGCACTTTTATCTTATCTTTTTTTTGCAACATTCATCTCAAAGTGGTACTGTATCGCGACTGCTCTGGAGGTCCTAAACCCCATTTTGAACCACTGATCTCCCACTCACCCTCACACTGTGCTACTCCATTCCTTTCAAGATTTCATGTGGGGTGCAGCTTCCTACGCACCTCATTCTGATTTATATGCCAATTTGAACAGCTCTGTAATGTGGGGCTGGATTTTTTATTGAAGTAATCAGTGACACACTCTCACCCACTCATCTGATAAATCTTCCTCCAAATAATAATAATAATTATAAAGTAAAAATCCTCAAGGCAACGCTTCTATCGAAGGGCTTCTTGAGGATTGTATTAATTTTAAACCTTTATTACCTGAAGTTATCACTTAATATGCTATGTCTTGTTTGGTGTTTTACTGGATTATATTATTATCGGTAACTGTGACTTGTACCTGTGGTTTGTGATCATAACAGATATTGCCCTATACAGGAAATACCATGGCTGACCTGCTAGCTAAACATATTGTAAGTGTTGTTGTTTTAATGTATCTCTGATTATTGTAAGCTTTTGGCATTCGGCACTTTATGTGTGCTATTATTCCCCTTTACATAGTTGTTTGAAGATATTAGCAATGAGCTGCTGAGATTTAAGGCCATAATGAAATTGAGCAGTATACCTATAACATGTATTCTGAAATATGTATTTATATTATATAATAAAATATTTAGCTGGTCTGGTTATCTATCTATCTTGCTATCATTCTGAAATAAATTAAATTAAAGGGGGACCTATGGGAGATGATAATTGAACCTGAAACTCTGGTGTTCTTTTATCACTATCATCATGATGTACAGCATAATGCAGAAACACCTGCTGTTCATTACTTAAACTGTATAATGATTATAAATCAGCAGAATAAATTGGGTGATGAGTTATGGTAGCCACATGCCAGCTCTGCAATAACATCACACACAGCACAACTAAATATCAAATCGTCTCACATTTTGGTAGTTATTGGAGCAAAGGGAATATGTCAAGGGGCTAAAGGCTATAATGACCTACTCATAATGCTAAACCACTGTTTTAATACAACACTGCGGGAAACCATTTGTTAATAACAAAAATAACATGCTGAGTCATCATGACTGATTAATGGAACATTGCCTTGATAGATAATATATTAATCATGTAATCTGAAAAAATAGTGTTACAACCAATCCACCAACCAATCAAGTTTTCCTGCTAGTACCATATACACAGCTCCAATGAAACTAAACATGATAAAACGTTCTATCATAAGTTCCTTTTGTTCATTCACTGTTTCCTCCTCCACTCCTTAGCACTACAATGCACAGCCACTAACAGCTTTTGAGTTTGTTGCAATAAAATTGCTTAAAAAGATACAATTCATATATGAAAGCAAATTAGCTGTAGATGGTTGATAAAAGGAGACAAGCTTTGTTTTGTATGGCTAATTTACCTAAATGTCACTAATTGAATACTTGACATTTAGGGATGATATATAGACATTTATATACATTTATTTTACTCTGCTTTACTCAACACCAGGCTGTCTGCTCCTACTAAAGACACCACCGTCCAAAAGTATCATCTTGCTTCAATCTGTTATAACCATATTCTCATAAAATGTACAAAACAATATTGATTAATATACATAAATAAATGTAATCTTTCTTAGCATTTTTCATGTAAAGGTTTGGCATGTACAGAGTAAATAACCGATAGCTAACATTGTGCTCTAAAACAATCTTTCAAATGATATATGATTCAATATGGAGAGATGTGTTCACATGACATACAATTCTTATGCCAATTGGGTTGCTATTGCATTAATTAACAGCCATTTTTTCATAATTTTACACATTGTTACTTAGGTCGTATAGCAAGAATATGAGTTAAAAAAAAAAAACAATATTTTATTACCTTAATTCTATGTATAATTTTATCTGTAAATATGTGGAAAAACCCAGATCCCAGGGACCAAGAAACTACACCTGGAAAAACTACAAAAGTTACATTTACTACTGTAGGCCTACTGTACTGATTCTAAATAAATAAAATGGAATTTTGAACATGACTGCCACTAATGTACACCAGTAGCCAGTACAATCCATGAAAACAACCAGCTGCTATAGGCCTTCTCTCAACACTGCAAATGCTACTTTATTCTCTGTGTCGATACAGTATACATACTGTAAAGCCATCTTAGATTTACTCCCAAGGTTGAATTTAATGTAGCCTGTGTGTGTCAATGTAACAAATGGGGTTTTTAGTTATTTGGTTGTACTACACAAAGAACAACCTTAGCAGGGTTTATTGTTCTCTTTAATTGAATTATCCTCCCATGTAAACCTACCACTTTTCTCTTAGTGAATCTCGTGAAATGTCATATTTTGCTGCCAGATCTGCATGTGGCTTATGACGGCCGACTAAGCAACGCTGGTGTAGTGCTGCACGGTCTTCTGACAGGTGGTATCACTCCCACACAGCTCCGGTCCTTCAACCACGTCCTGCAGATGGCATGTTGCAAGCTGCTGGTGCAACCCAACAGTTGTTGCTTTGGAGATGGTCTCGGCCCAAGCTGTTAGCTATAGGGCCTATGCTCATGTGTACTTGATGATGAATTAATTTAATAAGAAAAAGAAAGAAGAAAAATAATCCCAAATTCTGTCATTGTGTATTGTATTTACAATGAATATGGGAAATTGCAAGTCACTAGCAAAACAAAACAGTAAACCACTTAGCAAAACATTGTGGGCAGAATACTTAACGTTATGATTCTATGCATGTTGCAGTTGACAGTGTTCAGTGCTACCTGCATATGTACATTACAATCCAGAGGGAATCAACATATGTACATCCATATGAAAGGTTTTATGAAAACAACATACACGGTCTGCGGACATTAGTCTGCAGATTCACTCTAAACTGTTCAGGCTGTAGTGGACTCAAGCAAAAATCAAATTAAACTGTAAAAATCTTAAAATATCTGTATCAATATCATCATGAACATCAATGAGATAGTTAATAGATCAAATATTGTATAATTAAAAACAGTTTTCTAAGCCAGGGCCCCTATTTGTTTTTTCGAACTATACCGGTACTCAAAACAGTGCATATTTGTTAATACTGGCCGGCGAGAATAACAGTTTCTAAAATGCTGGTTCGGATTTCAACAGTGACTTTCCATTTGTCAAACACCAAGAGCCCAGTGAGAGTCCTTTTCTTACTGTAGCATCTGACCATTTGTCAGGTTATGGTGCTCAAGCACTTCAAAACAACAAGTGAGAACAGCATTGACCTCAAGGCAAAGTGAGTGTTTCTGTATCCCATAATTCTTTATGTCAAATAAACAGTGGGCTCAGTTTGTTTATGTGATCACTTGTCCTAAACTGTGACACACTGATTGAGTAAATAATAGAAAGGACAATTAAACGTTGAATGTTTCAGTGAGCTTCTCTATATCAATAACTTAAAATGACAGTATATGTACTGAAAGTATGGCTACACTTGTAGTAAAGCACTGTTAAAACCCCTTTTGATGTACAAGCCACAGGTCTTCAGAAGATGTTGGGTTTAAGTCTGTATGTTAGATGTTCCAGTATGCCAGAGTAGAGAGCAGAGGCCAATCGTTTACATTAATATCCTTGCAATATAACTGTGCTGTAGGTAATCCTCACTTGTCAGTACAGAGGGCAAAGGTATTGTGTGAATTCTCATGTTACAAACAAACAAAACATCCGTAAGTATTTTTGCCATGTTAGGAGCAAACGACGGGGGCTTCAAAAGGGTTTAATTCACGTAGTAAAGCCAGTAGATCATGTTGAAGAGGGAGAAGGTGAAAGGGAATATTATCCGTGACCATCTGTCAATGGCATTTACATCCGTCAGGTCTGGGATCTTTATTTTGAGTTGCGAGGATCGCCTGCGCAGCCGGGACTTCTTCAGGCGTGTGTTCCGGTCCAGGCTGAGGCGGCCGGACTCACGCGCCACGCTGGGCTTCCTGTACTGGACCCCTGAGTGGTCAAACACCATGGAGGAGTTCCGCGTCTCACCCGGGCTGGTTGTGGTTTCATTTCCCGCCACCTCATTGTGGATCTCCAAGGTTGTCAGTAAAATGTTTCCCTGCGAGTCAACCTGGACAGAACAGATGGAGGCGGGGCTAAATAATGGGCTGAGGAGTTAAGTGAATGATCAACATCAAATCAAAGAACTGCTTCCAATGATGACGGTTCCAGTCATGTTCTACGTTGTATCTTATTGATATTTCTTTACTGCTAACGGCTCTCAGCTCATTTCTTATCATGTGTGTCTTGACATTCTGTGTTTTTTAATAGCTCTTTCATGGTTTAGTGTTATTATGGGATTGTTTTTATGGCTTTTATGTTTATTGTTGCATATTTTTGTGTCTGTTAGCACTATGTTATTGATCTGTTATACTTTTTTACATTTATTTATAAAATATTTAATTTTACATTTTTTGACGCCTACACCCTTTCCCTACAGGATGCATTTTGAACCTCCAACCAGGCCGTCATTGTAAATAAGAATTTGTTCTTAACTGGCCTGCCTGATCAAATAAAGGTTTAAAAAAAATAAAATACACATTCCTCATGCTTCCCAGTCCGGTAACAAATTAAAGCTATTGAAAGGTTGGCCTTGGGAAAATAGATGGTTCCAATATTTATCTACAGTAATGACAGCATCTCAATCAAGATTATCTAGAAGAATTCACCTTTAAATTCTGTAAACAGTACAATTGTTGCACTACGACTAATTAAAAAGTTACAAAAAGTTTGAAATAAATTAAAATTTCTCATAATACTTACAATACCTAGAATATTAAACAATCAAATGCAATATGAATATTTAATGATGCATTTGATAGAAACATATTCTACAGCTCACCAGAGGCAGAACATATAATACATAGTTAGGTTCCAGCATTTCCGAGTGTATCCTCCTTATTCTAACTGCTTCCTGTCCAGGGGCCAAAGGCTGCCTGTTATTCCTATAGTATAGAAAACATTACTGTCCACATTTGTAAGATTTTATGGATATAACACATTTTACAGCTATAACATTTACAAACTGAAAAATATGAGCAAGCATTTTCTAAATGTTTTCAACCATCATCTTAACATTTTTGTGTGTAACTGCACACTAAATTGTGTTTTTTGAGCTGTAAGCTAAATAATAAGGCTGCACTGATGAGACACAGTTCACAGATCAGTGCGGGTGTCAATATTGACCAAATTGAAATTTTTATAAAAATGGTTCGAAAATGTCTCTACACATCATATCCGGTAAAAATCGCCTTCGGACTTGGCCACTACACTCGATTCGCTCGTGCGCCAGAAAAATCAATTGATGTTAATGCGGGCCCCCTCTCAGCCCCTTTCCTCACTCAGCTCCTTGACTCTGTATTTGCAGTTGTTTCAGTGGCTGGGGTGAAGCTACACTTTAACCAGTAGATTTAACCAGGTAATGATCAGAATATTCTTCTTACATTTTAACTACTTAAAATAGTTGTAGCCAGTCAGAGTCTACTTTACTGTATCAGACTAGTTCTTTGATAATACTAATAGTAATGGTTAATAATGGTTATTAGTGGAGCACGATTAAAACACTACACATGCATGAAGTAAACGGGATTTATATGAAGGAAAGAAAATATTTAGAGTAATGTACTCAGTATAGGACGGAGGTACAATATACTCTGTATACTCTATAATGGAGGGTTTGACAAAAATGGCGGGTGTTCATGACTGGTTGGCCGCCCAATGTCCGATGAGGAGGAGAAACGGCACAGTGGTTTCTGAGGTTTACTGAAGTGACGGGGACAGGCACTGATGGACACTCACCCCTCGTGAGTGACGGCCTCCTTGTACCTGATTGGACTGTTTAACAGACGAAGACTTGCAATTGCCTCCGTCCAGAACAGACTAGCCAGGAGAAACACAAACAGAGACGCCTTCATCTGAGGCTGATGTTTTCGACAATGCGATGCTACTCTGTACATTGTAACCGCTGGCCGTAGTTAAAAGCCACAGGGAGAACGTCAAGGTCTCCCGCATGCGAAAACTCAACCTTCTAAAAGTGAACCATGGATTTATGCGGGTGCGAAGTTATTTCATATTCTGAAGTCTTTCTGGGGAATAAAAAGTGAAACTGAACCTGCCTTGGTTCTGTGCTTGGCATTTATCGTTGAGAGGTACAATTGATTATGGGAACTACTAAGATGTCCAACGGTACTTCGTTCCAAAGCCTTTTATGAGCAGAATTAATTAATAGGCTGTTATGAGGGGATGTGATCTGCTATTTTACGCCATCTTAGATTCCTTAGTCTTCTCTCAGTAAATGGCTAAACTGCAAAAAATGGTGTACACCTTATTAAGGCCGGAGCCCAATCTAATAAACCTCCTGGCCTTGCCCTTTGAAATTACTGGTCCGTGTCACAGTTGCCTGATATATATCTCAAAATGCTTCTTACCCGGGGCCCATCAAATTTCTCCCGGTCGTTATTTGCCTTCTGTGCCTTCTCAGCCAGTTTCTTCTGCATCTGTGGGCCTCTGCCAAAGAAGATGTAGTTCACAAAGGCGTACTCCAGTAGTGCCAGGAAGACGAATACGAAGCAGCCCATCAGATACATGTCTATAGCTTTGACATAGGGAATCTTAGGCAGGGTTTCTCTCAAATGGGTGTTGATGGTGGTCATAGTCAGCACAGTGGTAATCCCTAAAAAAGGAACAAGATAATGCTTATGTCATAACATTGAATGTTAATCTACTGCAATTATACAGCAAGCTGTATATGGTATTGTATAGCTATATAATATATACATATACTGTATTTAATATCAAATATAACTCTCTCTGAGTTAATATGCAGGCCTACATTTCAGAAGCACTTTAAATAGAATATGGTTCCTTAAGATGTAGCTGTTCAATTACATTGCCTTTCAGCAAACCCCCTGATATTACAGGAAAATGGCCACTGACACATTTTTAATTAACACATTTTTCACGATTAATAAATATCACAGCAAGAGCTTAATACTTCACTTTAGAAGGAGGTAAATCGTGGGCTGTTGTCAAGCCATGGGACGACAACAAGATACAACGCTTGCTATGGCTGTTTTAGAACATACAGTATCAGTCACTGCAGAAACTTCTACTGCAAGAGACAGGTGTGATTCAACATATTATGCATTGTGGTTACACAAACTAGATTATTTTAGGTGAAAATGTCTGCAGATGAATAACCAGTGTCAGCATTACAGAAGTCAATTTGTCCCGATTGGAGCATCGTTTCATGAATTGTGCATTGGCGGGTCAGTGCTGATATTGCTTATCTGTGTAACACCACACAGAGCAGAATGGACATGATCCGCCATGGCGTGAATATAAATTATGTACAAAGCAATGACTCATATCCACTCAGGCATGGAGTGAATAAGATTGCATTAAATCAGAGATCACGTTCTTCCTTGCTAGGCCTCTGTGTCAGGAAGGCCTAGCTTGCCAGGCTAGCAAAATGTCTGTCTCTCTGATTACACCTTTAATTAAAAAGAAATTGGTGGAGTATTACAGGGGTGTAACAGCTTGATCAAGACATTGTCTCTAATAGGAACGTGTTCCCTAAAGAAACCTCATTAGAGGATAATACTACACTTCATTGTCAAAGACTGACTTTAATCAAGTGCAAACATTTTCCACAATAAAACCATTCATTATCACCTACACAAAAGCAGATTGGAGACGCCAGCAATCACCAAACAGAAATAGCACTTGCATTCGGCGTATGCTTGAATTCCTTTTCAAAATATTAATATATATCAAACCCGTTCTTAGAAACTGATCTTAGACGACCCAAATACACCACAGCCTGCACACAACCTCAGTGGTCTTGTGTTTAGCATGTGTCAGTTTGGCTCATTAAAGTTGTGGATATTCTAATAAAAATAGAATTACTACTGTACATTCTAGCGCTTGTTTTCTTTTTTTTTTACAGAAGCAAAAAGAGCATATATGGTTCATAAATATACTTATTCCACTGGGAAAGAACTGACATTAATTGCATTCTAACTGAATTGATCTATTTGAATCAGCATCTTCTCAGCAGCAAATCAAAGTCCATCTCATGTCCATCCCTAGAGAATGCTTTCACTTCAAAGGTGCCTTCTAATCGAAAGTAGAAACTGCATCTCCTCATATGCTACTACATCCATTTATGAATAGTGCAATGTTGCACCCCCACTAACAGTGAGAGTGCATAATTGAGAGACAATACTTTTTCATTAAGCAAGTTTTCTTTAAGACCACTCATATAGGTGAGATCAATTTACAGTAATAAGGGTCGCTAATGGTTGGGGCTATTACAATGTTGAGACAGGCCTCTAGTATTTGTTTCCCGACCAGAAGAACCCATCGACAGTTGTGAGGCAGCCATGGCAAATGTCTGTATGTCTATTTTATGTCTTCAAAAAGATAAGAGAGAACGCTGTGTAGCACTACTTTCATCCCACATTACCTATTTGGATATATTTTTCCCTCTGCTTTCTTTATTTTGTTCTTCCTGTCTATATTTAATGAAAAAGATGCAAGTACCTATGAACCTCTACAAAAAAGACAAACTGGTTTAAAAAAAAAACATGGCTCTAAACATACCTAAAGCAACTCTGGCGGCTGAGGCATCGTAATTGATCCAGAAGGACACCCAGGACAGGATGGTGATCAGGATAGAGGGCATGTAGGTCTGCAGAATGAAGTATCCAATATTTCGCTTCAGCTGGAAGCTCAGTGAAAGTCGTGGATAGGCACCTTTACAGAACAGAAAAGACTAGCTTTCAAGAGGAAGTCATAGTCATATTATATACATAACATGTCTACATTTCTATTCATAATTGGGAATTACAATCATCTTCATACTCACTAATCAATAATCAGGAGTAATCGTCTGCATTATTAATTATATTTATATATTATAATTATTAATTACTCAGAATTGGTTATTATATGTTGTAGTCTTGTGATATTCTTTATCGCATTAACTGTATTATCCCATTCCTTATGTCAAGGATAGTGGCATCGTCATTATTATTCCAATTTTAAGTGTCCACAGAGCAAACTATAAAATATCTCAATATTGGCACAACCTGATGGAGGAGCATTGATGGCCCCAGTCTTCTTGAGGTTGCATTTATTTTAGTGTCTTGTGGTTCAAAATGACAAGAATGAAAAACTCCAACTACTCCTCCACACCTTTTCCCACAGCACCACCATTTTGTGGACAGGTTGAAATCTGGGGATCTGGGCGTGCTGTTATGCTATCGAGGAGTATACCTTTAATGCTGAACTACCTGAAAAACACTGGACTTAGCACACCCACTCACTACGCCATGTTGACGCTTGCCATGTAAACGTACCTTTACATCAGCGTGAATCCTGAAATTAGGAGACTCTTTAAAATAAGTGGTCTCTTTAGAGGCCACTTCAAAATAATGGCTTTCTCTGAACGACCCATTAAAACATGGACCATTTACGGCATAGCCTCCAATACATGTATGAGTGGATGCCGGTGAATACAAAGGCATCACACAAAACAACTGGGAAATAAAATAATGTTGAGTAAAGTTAATAAACTACTTTAGCATGTTCCTACAGCCCTATGGTAACCTATCATGCTCAACAACATTTTACCTGTGGAGAAAACCACATTCCTGGAGACCAGTTTGTAGTCCACGATGGAGAACTGAGGGAGCTCGATGCGTGTCACTCCAGTCACCGCCTTATCGCCACCTTTCCAGTAGAACTCAATATCGTCTGTTGTGTAACCGTCTATAGAGAGGGGAACATAAATCATGTCGAAACAAAGATGTGACTGAATGCCAAATGTTTATATTTATGCCATGTCTTACACAAGCGGCATTTTCTGGCTTAATATGATGTGATATACAGTA
The DNA here is from genome assembly GCA_027564755.1 of Amblyopsis hoosieri. NCBI lineage: Eukaryota > Metazoa > Chordata > Actinopteri > Percopsiformes > Amblyopsidae > Amblyopsis > Amblyopsis hoosieri. Next base: position 3,030 of record JAODUE010011130.1, on the reverse strand, counting down.
GAGGGGTATTGCATCACAGTGACTGGGATGCCTGTATTTACTTATTATATTAGACAGGTAAATCTTCAATATGTCACTGGGCAGGCAGTTCAGCTGATACTATATTGATGAGTTCCGTCACCTTCAGTAGCTCTGTGACAGCACAATTAGGGAAAGGCAGTTCACCAGCATTCCAAAATGTCTACCCCATCTGACTGTTAACTAAGGAGTTCTTTAAGGAGGTGTAGAGAAGAGTGTATCAGTCACTGCACCTTCTCCGCACTCTTGGGTATGAAGATGATTTACAACCAGATGGGGACGAGTGTGTTTTCTACCTTTCTAATATAACATGTACTGTACTGGAAACTGTATTTCAGTTGTGAGATGAAAGAATGATGCTACCAGATGATTTTCGAGTGAACTTTTTCATCAAAATTAAATACGTGTTTCACTTGCAGAAAAGCATTACAATTAATGAGAAAAGGCACATTTATGCTTACAACTTTCGATTTCCAGTGTACAGTTCTGTTCATCAAGTGGGTATCTTCTCAGATCCATCATACAGGCTGCTGTGGTTGTAATTCTGATATTAAGGGAGCATAATTCATTACTTGGTTGGCTCTGCTTTACAGGAGATTGTCTAATTCATTCTAAGAACAAGTGGGTTTTCACGATTTACACATTTGCATATAGCTCACTAAGAAATAGCAAAGCCAGTGAGATTTCTTTTTTTAGATCAACACAAGTAGGAAAAAGGAATAGGCATTAAGAAAATGAAAGTTTCTTCACTGTAATGCGTGTAAAATGCAATACATGTAATGAGATGAAAGTGCAGTAATTTACCTGAGGCCATAGAGAACAGTGCCGTCTGGGTGAAGTCGAATCATGCGGTTCTTAACCGTAACACCGTGCACAAAGGACTTCTTGTCATTGAGAAAATAGGTGTCAGGCACCCAGAGTTGGTCTGCGACCCTGTTGTCTAGTGTCAGGTTGAGAGGGATCCCTGCATAGGCCAGCCTCTTATCTCGCCAGTACTGCTGGAAGTACATGGTCAGTGTGTAGTCCTGCGGGAAAGACGAGAACAAGGGCATGCACACAGATACAGCGTTTTACTGTACATTAGCTTTAAGTCAGAAGAATACATGTCATAGTAGAAATATTCTGTGTCAGACAAAATATAAATAATGCAATTGTGTGTCCCAGATCTGTAATCTCTCTGGGCTGACCTAGCTTACACTGTCGTAATGGTGAGTTCAGGGTCTTCTTACATTGTGTGTAAACAGTAAAGTCTACCAAGGTCAAAGGTAGATGCCCATACAGCCTGGACCTATAGGGATGGATTTTCTGTAGCCAAGGTGATATTTATAGAACTGTCAACCAACTGGTTCTCAGCACACTGCCCTGAGTGTAATATGCCCTCAGTGTCCATTCCTCAGCCATACTATGCAGAAATCTAGCAGTAGCCCTCAGACTATAGATTTCCATTACTGCAGGCACAGCATCAATACTATTCCACTTCAGCGTGGAAGGCTGGCCCCTTTCCTCAATATGGCAAAATACTGCCGACTGAATCCTGCTGAATTAAATGCAATGAAAGCGTCAGACCACAAGGGAGGCAATAGAACTAGAGAGTTGCATGAATATAATAGCAGTGTGCTAATGCTAAATTATTTAACAAGAACAACATATACTGTAGCATATAGTTTAGGAAATATGCAATGGGAAAATGTGTCTGCTGCGTGCAAATATGTACGTACGGAGAAACACATTCCTCTATGTACAGTATTTGGGAAGATATATTTAATTGACAGATTTGACATACTGTACATACTGTAGACATTTGATATTCACATACTTCATGCCATGATACAAACCTGTCAATAATTCAGAATGCATTGTGATTCCAAAGTAGTGCCACAGCCATCAAACAGAAAAGCTTTTTCAGGCTTTTAATGGACCTCTTTACAAGATCACTTGGCTTTGCTGACTAATGCTCTCTTTAATAAATAAGCACTGCTTAAAAAAAGGAAAAAGTTTTTAAAATAAATAATCTGAAACCTGTCTTTTATTCTACTGAGTAAGTAGAATGCTCATGTTGTTTAAGTGCCTAGCCTTCCTCTGAATATAACACTGAGATCTCTCTTCAAGACAATAAACTACTTATCCCAGCTAACAGTGGATGTCAGGACACATTATAGTCACACACACAACACACACATTTGTGGAGATATTTATCTATAGCCATTATGATCATTTACAAAATGGTTTTGCAATCATGTCAATCCATGACCCGTTTGTATTTCCCATGCAGTATGTTCAGCCTTCTTCATAACTAAATTCAATCTTGTTTCTCAAGCGTGAGCTTCTCACAGCTTTCCTTGGGTCCAGAGAATTGGGCATCAGCAGATGAAATACATTGACATTGTTTTTGAGTCCTTACTCAGATTGCTTTCCCCCCCTTTGGCCCCTGTTTAGAGAATCGTTAGATGCTCTCATTAGGTCTTCTGCCATTAGCACTAAGGGTATTGTTGGAAGGGTGGGGTTGATTCGTTGTACAGATCTCATGCCACCACTGGGATCAATCCAACCATTGTTAGTGCTGAAGTAACTTCCTTTGCATATCTACAAGTGACTTAACCTCTGAAAATACCCCAACAATGTGGTAGTAGTACAATATATCACTTCCATAGCATTATAATTAACATTGTTATATTGTGTATGATTTACTACCACACAGAATACTAGTAGATTGTAGTATTTGGTGGTATCCATTCCACCAGGTGCTGCTAACAATGGATTGTTTTATGCCAAATGAATAGCTTCGGGATATACCATAAGCAACATACAGAAATAAGGAAGCTAAGGTTAGGTTGAGGGTTTATAAACAATATTCCCTTAAGTGTTTTAAAATGATGAACTAACTCTTAACTTAGAGTTAACTTAATCAACCTAATCAACACTTACAGTAATTGACTTATTATAATGGTTCTAAGTTATAATAAATGAATATATATTCATTTATATATATATATATATATATATGTAGGTATG
>JAODUE010011119.1:0-27482 GCA_027564755.1 Amblyopsis hoosieri | reverse complement strand
GCAGACCCCTGGTGTAGGAGGACCCATTGCCCCCCCCCCGCGCTGTGCGTTGCCACGGCTGTCCATTTGACACCCAAGCCGACCACTTTCTCGTTTTTACACCGGATCCGGTGACTGCGGATACGTGGACAAGCGGTCTACTTCTCAGTTTTACGTCCGCGCCTCACCGGTCTGTCTTGTTGTATTTGGGCTCGCCTTGACCTGTGACCTGCCATGCACCCTGACCCAGAAGACAGCCACGCACCCACACACACACACACACAGGCACGCACCCACCCACACACACACACACACACACACACAGGCACGCACCCACACACACACAGGCACACAGGCACGCACCCGCACACAAGTGGCACATACGAATGCCTCTGGCTTTGCCAGCTCAGCGTTTGTCTGCCGTTAAGTGAAGGCTGCTCTTTGTCCGTGGGGTCTCACCTGGGATTACCGTCTCCATTACCCTCACGGGATAGCTCCTAAGACCACCGCTCCAACAACGAAAAGCATCCAACACAATTAATCAGTACTTTATTGGAGCTCTTACACACTTTACACCATGAGTAAGGCCATTTAAACTGTTGTGTATGCTTTGACATCTGCAGAGTTTTATCACACAATAAAAGCAGAAGTCATATGGCGGCCATTTCAAGTAAATTACAAAAGATATTTCCCGCCAAACTTAAGTAGTGTTCACTTAGTTCTCATTAAAACACCAAGAATCCCATAAATAAGGCTTTAATGCAGTAACGGCCCTCTAAACTTGGAGGCCTGACAAGGTTTGATGTAACGGTTTGACAGGCGGAGAATCAGCTAGTCAGCTTGTTTTAGATAACAAAGTCCCAAATCCCCAAAGTCTTAAATCGACCAATTGCTCAATTACCCAAGGACTATGCTGCCCGGTCACGGTGCCCAGGACTGTAACGAGAAAGACATTTAAAAGAAAAAGGCCGACGGAACAAAAAACATCACGTCATTGTGACCCTCTAGTTCATCACAGTCAGTCACTAATGATTAACGGAGGCTGTCCAAATATTACATCAGAGCTAGTAATACCCTTGTCATGACCAAGGCAAATGATAACTACAAAAACATATAACGAAGTCACGCAATGCCAGAGACACTAGAGGAAACATGCCACACACCACACAATCCTACATTTTACAAAACGTAAAAGACCACACACCTAATGATGCCAAAAATGTTAAAAATATGTTTTACTGTTTTGATTGTTATGTGTATGGAGGGCAATGATCTGGCCTAAACATCACACCACACACCAACCGATTCTATTCCCGAACAACCCAGTCCTGAATTCCAAAACTGGAAATCTCGCAAATATCCCGCGAGAAACAAACGAGCTTTCACAACTATTTCAGGATAAAGAAAAAATATAAAAATACAGCGGACAAAGTCGAGGAGATGGCGTGAAAATAAATATATTATCTCCCACCACACTGAATAAAATGCACACATGGACACACTATGGCTTCTGTTGTGATTACATTACTTGTGTGATTAATTGTTGGTATCACTTTAAAACAGCGTGGCTCTATTTCCCATGTGACAATCAACTGCCAGTGTATTGGCAGTGTACAGTGTACTGCTGTGTATTGTCATTCCCCCCACACTGTAGGATTTTGGATCGTTAATATTGAACGTGTTTAATATTTGCAATGTCGAATCGGTGACGCTCCAATCGTTGAAAACCACTCTTATTAACACACCCCACACCACAGGATAATCGATCGTTAGAGCCATCAAAAAATCAGGCCTTTGGTGACCGGCATCAGAAGGGGGAAATCAGGCATAGAATCGGGCTAATTATCCTGTAGTGTGTGCCCGGCATTAAAGAATTTTATATGGAGCTCTACGGGAGAATTCTGAGACGCAAATATGGCAATTGGAGGAAAATATCCAAATAATATAATCGAAAAGAGCCAATCATCTGCATTAACCTATTTAACCAATCGTGTGGCTGCATTGACGTAAGCCATCTGCCTATACAGTCTTCCTAAATAACTTCCCGGGGGCTGCGAGTGGGAAGACTTGCCTATAAGGACTTTGGCAATACATAGATTGTACCTGAAAGAAAGTAAACACCCCAAACGCATCTAAACACTTCCTGTTAAGCAGACGAGCGGCCTGCTTTTTAACATCCCCGCCACATGTTGCTGAGATGAGGAAAAGCATGAGCGTGCGCTCTAGCCTTGTGTAGCGGCATTCATAGCCTCTGCAATGGAAACACTGCGGAGGAATTCAGAGAACGCGACTTCTGGGCAGAGATCAGAGCGGCTGAACATTAACCGCGCTGAACTTTGGTCTCTAGGCCCGGACCTCAGCTTCAAGGGTCCCGCAGGAGTCAATATCAGCTAGGTCACAGCGATTACATCACGCACGTGCGGCGTGCGCGCGTGTGCACACACACACACACACACGCACACACAGCTGCTAGTATGCTGCAGTATACAGTTGTAATACCTGACACTGACTGGTATAAAACACATACATATACACACACACACTCACACAATACCCGTGCACACATAGAATACACACACACACCCACAATACACATGCGCGCACACACACACACATTCACGCCCACATTACGCTCACACGCACACGCGTTCATATAGACATAAAGGTGATACGGGCAGCCTTGCTAAACGTGCTCAAAGGAACAGCGTTCTCACGGTTACATAAACAGTTTTCCCCTAAATGTAGTCGTGTTGCAATCGCAGGAACGGCACAGGAGATACATAGATGCTCGCTTCATGGAGTTTGTTTTAAGTATAACTTTCCGAAACATTAAAATATCTTAAACTAAATGCTCCAACGAGGGGCTTATTTCCAAATTAACCTTAGAACACATTTCGACCAGTAAAGACGGTCGTTTTACGGACACATTATTGCGCTTTTGAGAAATGGCGGGTAATTCATTTGAATATATACTATATATTTATATTTTTTTTCCCCCCCCCGATATAAACATGTGCTCCAACAACACACACACACACGCACGCACACAATACACATCAGTAGGGATTAGGAGCACTGCCAGTGGACGTCTCTCCTCCCAGAGGTGTTCTGCTAGCAATGGGCAGGATTTGGGTGGCTGCCATGTTGTGGAGGGATGGGGGGGGGGGGGGCTCAGCTGTGGGACTCTGTCACTGTCACAGGGCAGGAACGGGAGGTGAGTGGGTTCAAGTGGGAGGGGGGGGGGTGTGTGTGCAGATTTACGGCGCGGGAGAGAAGCGCGAAGGCCCGGTGCCCCCAGGATGTTCCACGGAAACCGGAAGAACTGAATGCTCTTGAGAGTGTGTGTGTGTGTGTGTGAATGTCTGTATATGCGCGTGTGTGTGTATGTGCGTCTGTGCATGTGTGTGTGTCTGCGCGTGTCTGGACGTGTGTGTCTGTGCATGTGTGTGTGTGTGTGTGTGCATGCATGTGTGATATTTCAGAGGCAGTGTACTGATTAGTCGCCTGCAGGCAACATAAATGAGAAACTGTGTGAGACGTTGCTGTAGCCTGTCATACACACACCACCCACAGGGGTACGTGGGTGTGGTCAGATGTATGGGGGCGGGGCCAGGGGTGTGGGGGCGCGGCCAGGGGTGTGTAGGACGTTGCTGTGGCCTGTGACACACCACACGCAGCTCCAGATCTCCGGCCGGAAATGTACGTCTGCGGGGCACAGCCTGTCTCTGCCCCGTCGCGGTGGGATGTGGGCGGGGCCTAGAGTGTGTGGTCAAATATGTCTGGGCGGGGCCAGGGGGTGTGGGCGTGGTCAGACATGTGTGGGCGGGGCCAGGGGTGTGTGGGCGTGGTGAGTGTTCAGTGCGCATTACATCCCTGCCCCGGCGCTGACCACGACGTGCAGTCCTGCGTGTGCACGTTGCGTGTGCACGTTGCGTGTGCACGCCGGAGGCACAGAGGGCCTTTTCATGTCTCCTCCTCGACGGGCGAACACAACCGGCCATTCATGGTCGGGGGGGGTGGAGGGCGGGGAAGGCTCAGCACGTCACGGCAGAGCACATGATTCCCCCCCCCCCTTCCCAAGCCTGTCTCTGACGGGGGATGGGGAGGGAAGGGGGGGGGGGATGGACACCAAACAACTGATTTATTCGGTCCAAATAATAGGAGCATCTTCATGCCTTTCCCCCCCCCCCTTGCTGAGGGGGAAGTCCTGTTTTCCGGAACGTTCTGTGTTGAACCGGCACATGACCTGACCCTGTCCGAGCCAGCATCAGGACACTTTGTGTGAGAGGACAATGGCGGACAAACAGCTGATGGGGATCGGCGTCAACATAAACACTTTCCGCGTTCACGCCGTTTGACCGGCGAAGCACTGTGACGTCCACGTCCACGCCACAACAGCGAAGAATTGTCCTCGCTGAACTCTGGTGCACACGTGGCTCTCATTTTAGCTAAAGTGTCTGTTTGTGGACGCACATGATCCTACCCTGCCCCTGCGCAACTATACTCATCCCCAACAAGAGACACTACTAGATTGGAGATGCCTCACACCAAACGCACTGAAAATTATAAGCCTCAGATCACTGTGCTGCTATGAACCTATTGCCAGGCCATTTGCCCACAGAGAAGGAGAAAGCCTGCTGGCTCCACGGTGTCTCCAGTTCGTTCAATGAGAACGCCTTATTGAATAAATGGCCCAATAAAATGAACGGATCTATATCGGCAACTGTGCGCATTATTGAATCAGGAACTCGTGACGTCACGTGGACAGAACAGACGAGCCTGACCAAGAGAAAATACACTGGAAGAGCCTATTATCCATTATCTAGCGTGAGACACCCGTTGGACAAAAGCTTATTGAGAGAGAAACAATTAACCATGTCACTGAAACTCGTTGTTCATGGGGTTTCCCCGCCCCAACTTGATGAAACTATAGAATGTTCACCATTCACATTCTGACATATAAATACATCTCTCACAGAGCTACACCACCTACGTCCTGCAGTATGGAACTGGCCACCAGGAGGCAGAGTCGCACAAACAAGCATCCTCACTCACACACACAAGTGATTCGTGTGCGTGTGTGTGTGTGTGTGTGTGTGTGTGTGTGTGTGTTTCTTTAATCCAATCCTGTGCTTTCATTTCAAACTGAAGGCACGATGCTTTACAGCGCTGCTTGGGAGGAGCTCTTCTGAAATGAGGGATGTTTTGGCCAAATTAGGCGAAACACAAACTTAGCAAGGCATTGTGGTTTAGCAAGGCATCCAGGTCACCCACCACCTGATTTGATGGGAAGGTGGCAGTGCCAGACTTAAAAGTCACTGAGCCCTGTACATTTTTGGGAGGGAGGGGTGTGTGTGACACTTTTTATTAGAAGGTTTAGCATTCAATCAGTACAACCCAGACAATCGTCTAAGGAGACGCCAGGGCTCTATCTCTACTGTGTGCAGTTGCATGCTATGGATGCAATGGATGTGGGAGAAATAGCACCACAAATAAAAGCACCATTATTAAGGGGTGTCACCATATACTGTGCAGGTGCATTGTGCAACAGTATAGCCATAGCAGCACACGTCACCATTCCTCTAGAGCAGTGGTGGTCAACCAGGGGGTCGTAAAATTATTTATGATTTCTACACTTATTATTATGCTGTCTTTGGGCAAAGGGTGCAGTGAAGGTATCACCAACCTGTTAATTCATGGAGGTTGAGACTCAAAAAGGTGGAGAACCGCTGCTCTCAAGAACTTCAGCTCACGATGTTCTGTTTCAAAATAAAAGCACTTTCATATAGTAAGTAACAACAAAGATCAATAATACAATAACTAAATGAGGCTATCCCGTTTTACACAAAACAGATTTCCCATTGTATCTTGTGTAATTTCCACTGGGTTCTCATTCATTTGACTCTTCTGGACGACACTTGAAGGCTGCATTGGGCCACATCAGTAGAACAAAGCACAGAACATGTCCACGTCGACTCTGGAAAGCTACTCAGAAGTCACTTTCACTGGCCGCTATGTCGGGAAGTTACACAGCACGAGAAGAAACGGGTATTTATTTTAGTCTTAGGTGTGCTCTGCATTCTATGAAGAGGTGACAGCCATCATTCCTAGAAGTATCTGTCTGGCGATAAAACGCACCTGAGGTTTAAAAAGTTACATATCTGCTGCAGTGTGGTTTCCTACACACCGGGCCCAGAAATAGCTGCGCTCCCACTAACAGGTATCTCTTGTGATCTCGTCGCGCGGCGGGTTTGGTGCTTTGCACCGTACTATATAGCGCTGTTAGCACAGGAGAAACAGCAGAGCACCTGATAATGCCTGCCGTTCCCTGCACGTGGCGGTTATACCAGCTTGTATGGGGAATATGCCATGTCCTGCCATTACGATTAGGTCCTTCAGCTTTTTATCCAGAGTTACTTACCATGAGCACAACAGCTATTACTAAATAAGGTATTACTATTAGCAGTCAGGGGTCAGGCGTCTTGCTCAAGGATTCTTGCCACTGGTGCTCAAACCCACAAACATAAGGACAGATACGGAATTAACGCTCCAAACGTACTGATTCATAATAGTGGCTCTTTAAAGGTACAGTCAGCGGAGGACGTGGAGCGATAATGTTTTGATTTGAGCTCGAAGTTAGCAAGAATGACTGACCCTGCCTTTAAAGTCAGGTAACCAAACATGCGTTTCATAATATTACAGTTTTCTCACTAAACTTGCTCTTTAAAGTCGGGCAACAGGCTTGTGTTTGGCTCAGCTGCACGGTTTAAAGGCAGGGTCTGTCATTCTCAAGAACGCTTGCTAACTGAGCTCAAATCAAAACAAAACTCCCTCAGATGCTCTGCCCCACACATTGAAACGCATTGCGAAGCCAAGCGGCATTGTTGTTGTGAGAGGTATTGAACACTTTGTTTGTGTTTCTATTTACAGTGTATTATATATTGTAAGCCTACAATTAGCTTACAATAGCTAACTATACCTTTAAAGTATCTTGACAAAAAGTGTATCATCTTAAAATCACTGACTATACCTTTAATGAGGGAACGTACAGGTTGACGGTAGGCTATGGCATTGTGCACAGTGTCAAAATCATTTCCCCCTGTGCAGGGTAGCCTATATTGCAAGTTCATTGAGTTTAAAGCTATGGCTGACCAAATATGGGGGGAGCCCCAGACAAGACTACGTTTTGCACACGAGAGCAAGGACTTCCCTAAACGATGACACAGAATGAATAAGATGGGGGAAATAAATAGTTAATTATGTACAGACATTTTCCATCATCAGCCAGATTTTCCTTTGAAAACGAAAAACAAAACTTTTACTTAAACGTCCTTTAATTATTACCTGTAGGACAGAAACTCAAACTGACACTTGCATTCTCATAAACCCAGCAGTGGTTCTCTTCTTGTTCAAATGTGTCTTAAAAGCAGTGTTAGTCATTCTCGAGAACGCTTGCTAACACAAACCAACCACACTCAGAAACTCTGCCCTACACATTGAAACACATTGTGAAGCCAAAAGCATTGTTGTTGTGAGCGGGTGTTCACCACTTTGTTTATGTTACTATTTATATGCTATTTTTTCAGCGCGCACAGAGAACGGTAAGCAGAATGCGAGAAGATATTTGGTGAATTTGACAAAAAGTGAATTATTTCACAATTAGCGTACAATTGCTGACTATACCTTTAAAACAAAGTGGTGACGTCTGCCACTGACTTGACAGGACCTCCAGTCTGTACGCTTCAAACGTCCCAAGTGGAACATAAAACTAGCAAGTACATGCCAACAGTAGTAGCGAAAGCGTAAAATTTCTGAGGTACTAATAACGTAAATACATGCTCTTGTTTGGTAGTGTCCAGATATAGTAATTTCGCCGCATTTATATCTACTGGCTTCTATCCATGTCTCTGCTACAAAGCCAGCGGTAAGTTAAGAAGTGTCAAACCCTGTGTATCACCTCACCCACCCACATATAAGTTGTCGTCTCATAGAGTTGCACACGATGCGGAGAGGATAAGGGGTGAGTTGCTATTACACACACGCATTTATGTATTTCTTATTTCTCGAGCTGAACAAGGGGGTGCCCAACAGCTACTCTGCATGTCACAATAACTTCCCCATCGATGACTCAGAATAAGCTTGGTCGGGGAAAGGGAGGGATGGTACAGTAAATGTACAAGGCTTTTTCAACAATATGAGTGTAACACCTGTCGGCATACAGGCATGTAGTTGAAAGAATCACATTTGCATAAAGGTAATTGACATGTTAATGTTTTTCTTGGGTGCCCTCCAGCAAGTCTCAAGCCTTCTTCTAGCAGATGTGCATCCAGCCAAGAGTTTCAAAACATTCCTGGACAGAGGGAAGCTCTGTGGCTCCTCCCCAGCTCACACAGGGTTAGAGGGAGGCAGAGTTACGAAGCCTACTTTGGCAACGCCATAATCTGCCCTACTCTGCCTCTGATTGGCTTGATAATGATGTTTGTCACATTCGCTAACCCTCACTTTTGTTTTAGCAGTTACGTTTAGTGGGTAATGAGTTCAGTGGTTCAATTAGGGGTTAGTTTACCCTGTGGTTAAGGCAGGGTTAAAATGCTTCCTAACTTCGAGCTGAAATTATAACAAACTCCCTCAGAAGCTCCACCCCACAAATTGAAATGCATTGCAAAGCCAAGTGGCATTGTTGTTGGTTGTGGTGTTTGCCACTCTGTTCATGTTCCTATTTAGGGAGCCTGGGCTGTGTAGAAGTACCAGATTGTTTTTTCAACATGTACAGAGAACTAGGGATGGGCAATAGTGTAAATTTGATACAGATACCTTTTGTTGCAATTTACTGATACCGATACTGTAATAGTAATTTTGTCATTATTAAAATATTATCACCATTGATGTGTTTTATCACAGTAGTCATATCATTTGATTTACAATTCAAAAAACACATTACTACTTTCAGGAAAACCAAACAGAAATACTGCATCTTGGCAATTTAATTTAATTTAGAAAAATAAAGTTAATTTAATTGTTCATAAAGATTTCAAAGAATTTATGCCTATTGCCTACAAATAGCACAAGAGTGCATGTGGTATTGTGTGCAAGGCACACTTGATGCTCACGTCACACAGGTTTCCATAGTCATGTGACACAGCCTACCGATACCTGGCCCGTGTCACAACTGTGGAAAACTCGCATGTGAAGAACTGACCGTATAGTAGGCATGTAGGCTACAGACTGCGTTTGGGAGCCACCCACATTGTGTCATATTTTATTATCGATACTTTAAAAATGAAATGCTACTAAAACAGTATTAAAGTATCGATCCGGCAGTATCGATTTGCCAATCCCTATAGAGAATGGTAAACTAGCAAAATGTGATATTATATTTGGTGAATTAAAAGAAAAGTGTATTAATTTACAATTAGCTTGCGCTAGCTGACTATCCATTAAAGGGGTTAATTTACCCTCTGGTTACAAATATTAATCACAGTTTAACAGCTTCATATAATTTTCACCGGCCCTATCATCAGAAGCTTTTAGTCTAGGCTAAAACTAGCGCGCAACCCCCTTAGTGGGCCTATAAGACACAAAGTGCTATGCCTTTAGGCTCTGCTATGAAACCGAATCAGCAGTGATTAGCAAATAAATGTTGTACTACAGTCTCCTTGGTGCTGCAAGGCACAATTTGTAATATGTTCTTAAACATCTTGGTAAATGGACTGCAATTATATTGCGTTTAGAGTATTTTACCTCATTCACACACCGATGGTGATTGCTGGCATGCAAGGTGCGACCAACCAGGAGGTAGGGGGTTAGGCAGTGGTCCAACAGCCAGACCACTGGACCATACTGCCCTGTGGTTCTCTACCCTGTAACTGCTAGTTTCAGCATTTTTACAGTGGTCCTTTAAATTACATTTGTGTTAGAGCATGATTTACGCACGCACGCATGCACGCACACGCACACACACACACACACACACACACACACACAGTCCATTCTGGAAGTTTTTCAACAGCCTAGTCATAATTCCAAGTTTAATGTCAACCTAAATTAAAACCTCAGCAGCAACTGCAACGCTGCCACGACTCTCGTTTCACAAGGCAGGAGTGGGCCGATCTTACCAGCAGAAGCTTTTGATAAATTGCATAGTAAATACATTGAGATGAATGCTAAGTAAAGCCTGCGACAGTCCCTGTGCTCTTTAGCTGTCTCAGCAAGATGGGCTGCTGCCTACAGCGCTGAGATCCCATTTGGTCATATCCTCGGTATTCGCCAGAGCGAGCCAAGCCTTTGATTACAGATCGCTGTTTAAAATTTACATTGGAATGTTATAGCCTTTCACTGTGCCTTCTTGTCTCATGTTGTTTTAAGGAATTCTTCTAACCCAAACAAAGCGATGGCTTTAAATGAAATCAAAGTGGTTTTCTCGTGGGGGCGGAGCGGAGAGCCATTCCTGAAAAGTACTTATCCATGTGTGGGCGTGAGGATCAGTTGGACAGGAGCGAGGTGCAGGCCGGTGTTTGGGGGTTTGGGGTTGTTTAGGGGTTAGCCTAGCTCTGCATGACTATAGCTCCCAGATCAATTTATTTTGCTGAGATTACAGTCTGGAAACCCTGCTGGTGGTCCAATCAGGGTGGGTTATTGAGACGACAATGAAGTCAAGTGTGTTTCTAAATGGTGGTAGAGATAGATGAGGAGAACGCTGATTGGTTAAACGCTGCTCCAATGGTTTCTAAATTAACCAGAGGTGTAGGAGGCAAAGACCCTGTTCACCAGGTGCATTGTGGGTCTGGTTGCACCAGGCGTGGAGAAAGGGGGGTGGGGGGGGGTCTGGAAATACTGGCGTCAGCCTGCTGACCTGTAGTCTAGCCAGCACAGTCACACCTCAACAGTAACCACCCCCCCCCTCCACACACACACACACACACACACACTCTGTACGCCTGAAATTCCTTTCCAAAATTGAGAAGTAGTTTTTCATTGGCTGTTAGCATTGTCACTCACGATTCACGGTCTGTATGTGTAACTCCGGTGCGACGCTAGTGCAGTAGCCTAGTTTATATACTAATTTCAGTTTTAGTTTCAGTACATTTTATTTCAAGCACTAACCGTAGCCTACATATCTAACAGAACAATAGCTGAATACAGCCAGAGTCGTGTTGGTAAGTTTCTCAACAAACTCCTCTGTATATATTTAACGTCAGACTTTGTCATTGGGTTACGTAGCTGGTTGTTGTGCATGTCAATCAAAATACTTTTCCTGTCAAGTAGGCGCAGTTAGCCAGCGCTAGGTCCCAGAGTACATGTAAGTAAAGGCTGGCTCTGCGAGACTACCCTCTGTACAGCCTCCATGAAGATGGCACCACACATGACAAGAATGTGAACAAAATAATGTTTATTCTTTTGTGTACGCAAAATATCTTTACATTTCTTTTTTGCACAAATCGGTTTATAGAAATTAAACGTACATTTTTTTGCAATGGTGTGACAGCCACAGCCTCCTATTTAATGTAATATCGCTTTTAACTTATCACATTAGTTTGTGCATAATTATCGTCCTCCCATTTGTTTCTCGCTAAAATACGCTGAATCGCTCATAGGCTTAAAATGTACATTTAAACTTGGACCAACTTGCACCTATACAGCCTATAGCAGCTCACCTGGGGATCAAACAGCCTATAGCTCACCTGGGGACCTATACAGCCTACAGCTCACCTGGGGACCTATATACACCCTATAGCAGCTCACATGGGGACCTATATACAGCCTATAGCTCACATGGGACCTATATACAGCCTATAGCTCACCTGGGGACCTAATACAGCCTATAGCTCACCTGGGGTCCAAACAGCCTATAGCTCACCTGGGGACCTTTACAGCCTATAGCTCAGCTGGGGACCTATATACACCCTATAGCTCACCTGGGGACCTAATACAGCCTATAGCTCACCTGGGGACCTATGCAGCCTATAGCTCACATGGGGACCAAACAGCCTATATCTCACCTGGGGACCTATACAGCCTATAGCTCACCTGGGGACCAAACAGCCTATAACTCACCTGGGGACCTATACAGCCTATAGCTCACCTGGGGACCAAATAGCCTATAGCTCACCTGGGGACCTATGCAGCCTATAGCTCACCTGGGGACCAAACAGCCTATAGCTCACATGGGGACCTATACAGCCTATAGCTCACCTGGGGACCTAATACAGCCTATAGCTCACCTGGGGACCAAACAGCCTATAGCTCACCTGGGGACCTAATACAGCCTATAGCTCACCTGGGGACCTTTACAGCCTATAGCTCACCTGGGGACCAAACAGCCTATAGCTCACCTGGGGACCTATAAAGCCTATAGCTCACCTGGGGACCAGTCAACCAGCCAGACACAAGCAGTCATACAAATAAGTTCTGTGTCCATCTGTGGCCATTTCTGCCCATGATTCTTCTTCTAACTTGTTGGTTCTTTATTGTTCTTGTAAAATGATTTAATTTAATACGATGAGCTCTTACGTATGTTTGGTTAGAAGAACAAGGCGGCACCTCGGTTTTGTGTTGCGTTCGAGTAGACAGTTGCTGTGTGACTCAGAAAACACACTACAAAGCAAAGGACATTTGAAGGTACAGATAAATAAAAACCAACGGCTTTGCTGATCGCTTGTGGAATGAGTTGACAAAACATTTTTGATTTTGTTAATATCAGGAAAGTCCCATGCAACTCAGAAGGCAAACTCAAGCTCAGTAATGTTGTGCTTCATATTTCAAACTGGTAGGGTTGCACCACAGTCCTATGCATATATTGTAATTGTAAAGAATTTGACAAAAAGACAAAAAAAAATAGAAAAAAGTAACGGTTCATAGCCCCTTGTCAAGATGTCATTTATCTTGATACCACAGGTTCCGCTTGCATACCACCAGGGCTTCACAGAGCCCAAATTTGTGAATGAACCCCTTTAATTTTTGGCCTCATACAGGAAGATGTTCAACAAAGTTTTGTTTCCTCTTTTAGTTCTGTAAAGCATTGCAGTTCTTCACTTCTGTTTTAAAGATCACTTCTCAGTCTCACGGTGTTTTAACCCATATGTAATTTGTTACATAAAATACACACATGAATAAAAACTCAATAAGGTTTGTTGTTCCATCCATTAAACTGTTTATTAAAGGACAGGCATTTTCAAAAACTTCTTGGCAGGTGACTGGACAAACCGACAGGATTGTCGTCGGTTTACATCACACCTATACTACACCCATAGCTGCAAGTACGACGCTTATTGGTCAGTCCCATTGGTGGTTTGGACTCTAGTGCAACAATCCAAGCCTGTCCAGACTTAGATCTCGCGGCGAAGTCCAACTGAAGCTGGCGGTGAGATCAGGATAGTTTCACGAGGCTAGCTGGTCACAGCCATGAGATTTAATACTCTCCGAGATCTGCTGCAATGCCCTTTTGACTTTGCATCGGACACTTGCAGAGGCAACAGGTTGGCTAACGTGTGGATCAAATACAACCACGTCAATGACTCAGAGCAATGACGTCCATGGATCAGCGGGTCTCTTCTTGAAACTGATAAACACAACAGATCACAGCTGGCTTGGGCTAAGTACTGTTGCTGTGTGATACAAATGGGTGTTTGTCTGAAGTTTATTTGATCACATTTTGGTGTGGTAGCTGCGGTGTTCTATTTGGCAGACTTTGAAATGCTAGTATACTGTATGGTCTATAGGCTAATACCCTCAGCAATGAAACAGGTTTATTACTGTATTCTAATACTCGTCCTAACATAAAGGTAAACGTTTACCAGTTTGATCTACAATGATGCTGTTACCATATATATGCAGTCTGACATGCTTATCAGGGAGCTTCCAAGCAAACCTTTTATGTTGCCGTGACAACTCGTTAGAAGTTACTTAGCTCCATTTATTACAGAATGTTTTCCTATTCCACTGGACACTCACAAATGACTAGTACATTCATATTATTCAAAGCATGATCATAATAATATTCTCTAGTAAAGACACCAAACTATTTTAACGACGCGTCTTTGTTCTACACCGGATAACATGTTTTTAACAGGGCTTTTTATATCCAAAACTGGATCAAAGACACATAGATGCATCATCGCAGACTGTGAGTAATGCTTTCAAAGTTCCTCTTCAATATGGCAACAGTGCAGCGGTGACTGGTAACAGTCTTAAAGCTGGAGTCAGCAATCCTGGAGAAACACTTATTTGATCACAAGAATACAGTACATCTCCCTTCAATGCTATGTATAGGGAGGAATAGGTTAAGTTAAGGAGCTGTTTGTTTCCATGTGACATGTGGGCTGTACAGCCCTGTGAGGCTGTAATGTGATTAAGCTCTATATGAATAAACTTGACTTGGCCGGGATAGTGTTGTGTGGTGCGGTCTGCACCATTATGTGTTCCCATTTACACAGTCAGGGACGTTTAGAGACACCAGATTATATTTTTCTGCGCACACACAGAACATACAGCTATAGCGGGCTGCGAGGAGATATGTGACAATGAATTTATAATCTCTGATTCCACCTTTAACTTGGGGGAAAAGTCACGCCTGGCTCTGGAAGCAGCACACAGGGACTGGACTATGGTGAATGTTTCAGAGCAACACGGCGCTCCTGCCAGGCTTGTAGAGATGTTCTGGTCATGGACGATTCGATTCGTTCAAAATGAAAACAAATAATTCAAATTAAATTAATTGTTCAATGCTGTCCACTGATAGTTTTAAAATAGCTCACGTATGACTATACCATTTGACTGGACTGTTATGGCTTTCCTCATTTCATTTCTAACAATTGGCAAATATTATTTTGGAGGTGGGCTGTGGGGATATTTAGAGCCCTTACAATTCTACTTTATTGCAGACCCTTGGGTCCGTATCAGCATTTCATTGGTTGGGAGGACTGATTCACTCGAGTAACTGACCGAATGTTCAATAAACAACTGAATCATTAATTTAACGAGCGGGGCATCTGGGTCATGAGTTGATCCATGACGTTTAGGGAAACCAGAAATTACATTTTGCCACACGAGTTGGCGATCGAGTCTTTTGAACGGACCCTTTAATTGAACACAGTGAAATTATTTTAATCTTGAAATAGAATCGTATCTGCCATCACTGCAGGCTTTGGATCCAGCGGGACAGACCGACCTGCCACATCAAAAGGCGCCGGTTATGTTCTGGCCAGGGTCGGACAATCCAAGCCAACAAGTTCATGGAAAATAGACTACACCTAAAATAGGAAATTGTTAAAATGACAAAGCGCCATGAGTAATGAGTTTGTATTCAGAAGTGTTAGGGGGATGAACTGCTGTACAAATACATTCTTACAGTAAAAGTGTGTACTGTTATGTATTCAAAAACATTTTGGAAATATTATCAATCACCAGACAAGGCATTAAACTATGTCAATAAACACATTAACATGATAGGGCATATTGAAAACCCACCCTGCCTTCAGCACTCAGACCAGTGTTCCTGCCATGACCTTGTCAGTATTTACTGCTACAACTACTCATCTCAATGCTACAGAGTGCAGAGAAGCTACACTGACATCAACAGATTTACGAGACAGTTAAAGAGCACAACGGAGTCTGACACCAAAACTCCCCCTTGTTTCCCAACACAAAAGACACGATCTGCAATTCCCATGAAACATTACAGTGGACCTCTATGACTTCGAAATGTATGTAAGCCATCATTTCAGACACAAATGAATCAAACATGAGCAAGGTGATTTCCCTTGTGACTTAGATTAGTACAACAGAAATTAATGATTGAGCTGTAATTAAGATGAGCTCTGTACTGTAAAGTGTCCACGGTACAATGCCAGTATCCTGAGGGCACAGATTCCTGCAATATATGCTTAACGAAAGGCCTGGTTACTGGTGAATACTTAGAATATCTTCAGCATGCACATGCTATACAGCACATTTATATGCGGTAGAATGCGTGTCATGAGTCACTCATGTGTGGTATGTGTCACAACCTGTGGCCAAACACAACTAGACGCGTTAAAGCACATAAACTCATAGGCTGTATACTGTATTAATAGTGTGGAGAAGGAAGATTCTCATGTGCTGCAGCGAGCATACTTGGCAGACATGATCCCATCGGAAGTGACTGTTCACAACTCATAAAGATGCTTCCTATTTTCTCAAGGAGACGTTTTATGTGTTTTGAGGCATAAAAACCCTTAGAAAGAAATGCACACCTATGCGTTTGTAGAGTAGATAAATTAATTTTTTACTTTTCCTCAGGTTTCCAGGGAATCCAATTTCTCTGTTTGGGACATGACACATTCATTCATTCCTTATCTACGCGCTGAGACGTTAGCGCTTAGCGTGGGAGGTATAAGTGCATTCCTGCCCTTCATGACTGGGTGTGGGAGTTGACCAAAGTTTCTTTTAATGAGCTCTGTGTTTATTCAGCCGTCGCACTTTCCTTGATGTAACAGACCTTGGAGTGAAAGTGAACAATAAGGGAAAATTACTTAAGACTTTACCACTTGGAGTGGGCGGTCATGGTTTCTTCCTCACAGACACAAAATGCTGCGACGTTGAAACTGGGACACCACAACAACATTAATAATTAACTTCCTTTATAGAGCACATTTAAAAATGTCAGTTTACAAAGTGATTAGACAGGCAAAACGAAGCAGGAATCTGTATTCCTTTAACATTTATATCAGAAAGGGGCAAACTAAAGCGAGCCAGCTTGTGTGTACTGTTTTTATAAAGGAGAGTACAGGTGGATGTACAGGATGACAGCTAGAACACATTCCCTGCCACATCACCCTCATCAGCTGGTTTTCTAGAGGCTTCTACGTACACCTGCTCCAGATATTAGGCTGGTGCCAGATAGCGACATGACTGTTGACCTAAATGCTGCTCGATGTACTGTGCCCACGAGCAAGGCGCGGATATGCTCCCACCTGCAGCAGCCCAGCTGAGGCTGCAGACGCGAGATGCCGCCGTAATCTGGCATACCGTGGTCCTGTCATCCGCAGCCCTCACCGGCCCAAGAGGACACCTCTGCTCTGCCGTGTCTGAACAGGGCATCAGCGCTAAGAATTGAACGGCGAGTTCATCTTTTCCCAGCAGGGATTCAAGCCAGACTGCACAGATTACAGTGGAAACGCATTAGCAGGGGATTCCAAAGCCGAGGGCATTTGCATCTGTCACCAACACGTTCCTGAGGTGTCGGAGGGCGCGCTTTACGTAGCTTACTGCACAGCGCTACCAGCAGGGCACAGAACGCACTGTGGTCATCAGTCTGGTGTAACTGTGTGGAGGCTGAGGGCAGCAGAGGCAGAGGACCCTGGCTCTTCATAGTCTGGTGGCGTGTAATGTTTGGCAACAAACACCCAGTAAACATCTGCCACCATGAAACATTTATTATCAAGGCCTCCTCAACACACTAGTACAAGATAGAGTTACACTCGCACCTGTAATGACAGATAAACCGGTATGGTACGGTACCTCATGAACATTAAAGACACATAACATATGTCACCACTGAAAGTTCTGAAATCTGACACCTGCCCATTCAAATCCACATCACACTAAAAACATATACAGGAAATTATTATTTACATACAGTATTAAGGCTTTTCTACTGTATTTCAACAGCCATTGAATGTCAACATATGCCGTTCCTTTAAAAATAAACAGACAGTTGTAATATAATGTAGTTCCCAGAAAACCAGAGAGGTAGCTGTGCATTCTTAAAGATAGAAAAGTGAAGTACAGTCATGCCTTAAAAACGAATTATCAAGATCATTTTTAACAATGTCATTCATGCACGCTTAAATAATTTTGAACATAATCTCAATTTTATAAATAAAATCCGATCCAATACTATTTAATTTCAACCTTGGAAGCGATTTAGTCAGGGAACTCTAAATTATTTGTTTCTGGGTTCCCATCGACCAATCAGCATGTAGGTGGGTAATGATTAGCTTGTGTAGATGCCATTCCTCCCAACGAGTCTCATTCTAACTGGTTGGAGGGCATCCAATCGTGTGCCAGCACCTGTGATTGCGAATCATTGTCGAACGTTGTTCCAAGTAGCCGAGAGTTGTCCAATTGCCAGCTACAGTAGCGATTGTTACGACACCTATTGTTGCCAGTATTACCGCCTCTCAGAAAAATGACTTGACTAATCGTAAATCATGAAAAATAGGGACTGTTTTAGCAGAGTTTCATATTCAGATGCAGATCTTCAGCCTTCTACGTTTGCTGTAGAAGTAGTAAGCAAGATTACCGAGTCAGGATGTGTAGCCTCCCTGCAAAAAGGAGAAGAGAAAATATGTAAAAGTATAGATATGACAGACCAGTGCGACCACGCTCAAAAGGTTCACCCGCATAAGTAGACTGTTGATTCCCAGAGTTCTAAGTCCACACCAAATTATATTTGAATGATCGTTGTTGAGGAAATAATAAGCTCTGTATTTGACCTGCTGCTTGACATTTGGTACAAATAACCCTTTATTCAAATTTTTTGTTTAATGTATTTATCTGCAAGTACAGCGTCACCTTGGCCAGTAGTGGCCGAGGATGTTTCCTGGTACAACCTACAGTCATTCCTAATGTTCCTAAGGTTTGCAACTTTCACATACAGTTTGTGCATTTCTGAAGTATTGTTTTCATTTTATTTACAATATGAGAAATAGAACAACTCAATTCTAATTATTTTGATAGACACGAAAATACGTTTTAGTTAAAATGAATATAATTAAATTAAATTGTTAATTCCTGTTTACAAGAGCTGAAAAACAGTTTACAATGAAATGGCCCAGTAACAAATTCAACCTACAGCGACATCTTAAGACAATTCATATTTCTCATGTGTATGGAAACATTGTGGCTACCACTAAAGAGGAACATCATTTTCAAGCTCTGAACTTACATTTAAATATTAAATATAATGTTTGTACATGTTTCTCCCCTTCCCTGTTACATTTGATGTATGTATGATGCCTAACGAATGAGAACTATGCGTAACTGTAACTTCGGTTCATCCTTTCGCCAACACTTGATTTCGCCATCACTCTTGATTTCTTCCATATCTCTTCTAAGAGACTACTCATATCTTTCGATCTTTCCCTCGCTTGCTTTCATCATTCATCTTAATATTTCAGCTAATAACGTGATGTCCTGAACACAAGATTATCAAAAAGTGAATTTCAAGACGCCCGTTTGACTTCTGACTGACTGTGAGCCCCGGACACCTTACTGCACTTCATAGAAATGATCAGCGTTGATTATGAAAATAAACATTTGACTAAGAACAATGTTTTAACTTCATTTTAATTAGAGATGTCCTTCATTAGAAACAGTGTGTCCTAGCAGGGCTGGTAAATTAACCGTTCGATGGGAGGGGGACACTTCTATGACACGATACAGAGGCTTAATAGACTCCAGGCGAGGGGAAAGCTACTCAACTGCTCCCATGAGCAGCGTCTGCACTGCAGTCCTAGCCGCTCTGCATCAGCCTCCCGCCTCATTAGATTTTGACTAAACTGACACGCCATATATCCGTGTCAGTTAGACACATCCATCTGTGGAGCCGTCCATGGTTTGTTTTAAAGGGCAGGCGCCTTCAAAAATACCTGTGAACCTGTGACCCATCAGAGCCTGTTGTTAAATCCTCTCTTGCAGTAGAAGAGAGAACACCTAATACATAAACTAGGTTAGTCTCGCAGAGCCAGCCTTTCCTTACGTAAAGTTTGGGACACAGCGCCGGCTAACTGCGTCAAGAACCGCCTACTTGACAGGAGAGGTATTTTGATTTGACATGCACAACAACCGACTACGTAACATTAAAATTATAAAGTAGTTTGTTGAAACTACAAACACGACTCTCTGGCTGTTTTCAGGTATCGTTCTGTTAGTAGGCTACTGTTAGTGCTTAAAATATGGAACAACTGAACTTGGTAAATAAAGCGGGGGGGGGGGGGGGAGCAGGGCCCAATTGGCATGGAGTGCCACAGGAGGTCGCGTGTCGCACGTCACTATTTCTGGTATCAGAGCGGCACCACTCTTATCATTGGCTCGTCTTTGCACACCTCCGTTAATCTGGCAGGTACCAGTTCCTTCACAGTGGGGAAAACCACGTTTCATTTGTAGCCAATTACACTAACTCACTTGATAAGGATCCCGTTAGCGCAGTAGTTTAATTTAGCACGGGCACTCCGGGGGTTTGGTTGTTATCCAACGTGCCATGGCGTCTCAACATCATAAGGTGCACAATGGGACTAATAGCTGGGGCATGTCCAACCAGCTATACTAGAAGTGTCCGACAACTGTCAACATGTCATTGAGTACAATAAAACCTTTATAAGTAAACACTCCATTCAGTAAAAGCTCATCATCATCATCTGTTATTGCCCCATTAAGGACACACAAGTGGCCTTAAGGGTTTAATTTGGGATCTGACCTGCCTGCAGCTAGTTTATAGAAGGCCCCGTCAGCCCATTTAGGTAACTGGTTACTAAATGTGGCCTCTGCTTCATCTCACTGCTGTAATGCAATCTAGGTGGAGGAATGTGCAACAGTACCCGCGGAGGCCCTTGTGCTCCCTGCGGGAACACAGCCAGCAGGCAGCCGCCCCATCTCTCTCATTGGGGGCAGGCTCGTTAGCTATTAGGGCAGATTAGCACCCTGGGGCCAAAGGTCAAGCAGGAGTGACCCTGGGGTCAACGGTCCGTCCCGGACTACATCAGCCACAAAGATATTGGAATATTACCAAAGATGGAGCACTGTAGTGCATTTCAATGGAGGCTAAATATTGAACGCTTCCGGCCTCTTGGGCATGTCACCAATGGCATTTTGATGCAGGCAGCGCCCAGCTAAATCCACCATACATGGCCTGAAACAAAGTCTATTTACCCATAAATAGTTCACTGCAGAAATATTGTTGTGGCCTCAGATTAAAGTAATTAAAATACCCATTAAAGCTCCAAGAGAGCGATAATGAGCAATAGTACGGTGAAATGGACCTGGAATGAACGCTGGGTCATTCTGGTCTGCATAAAGGGTGAAACTCCCCTCCCAAAGATCTACTGCGGAAGTGCCGTCCGTTTAAACCTCTGTTTTCAAGATCTCTGTCATCCACAAGAACCCTAGCTAGCTAACTAGCCAACCAGCCAACGCACTGATTCCTATGTCCCAATATGGACCAAGGAGAAAAAAGGTATCCGATTACCGTACACTCATGAAACAAGGTGGCTGAACCCGCTGAACTTTCCCGCCCTCCCCTTGGCGTCCGTAGCACGGCAACCACGTCACTTTGCGTTGAAAAGCCAGGACTTCCTGGAGAGCCCTGGCCTCGTTAGCCCCCCCCGCTTCACGGGATTACCGTCGGAGAAGCTGACCGGCAGCTGCTCTCGAGTGGAGCCAGGGGACACGAGACACAGCGGGGGGCCGACACGGCACTTCCTCACACTCACCCACAACAACAGAAACCACCCAAGGCCAGCTTTGTGACTCACGGCAAGGCTCCTTTATAGTCAGGGAACGGGCGCTAGGTGCTCCTGGCGCCGCCAGAACATAGCTACACCGGCCAAGAGCTGTCCCACAGCCCTTTTCGATGAGTCACAGTGTTGCTAACGCTTACCCTCGCACAGCTGCTAGCATACAGTAGCGGTGTGTAAGCTAGCCGGAACCCTGCTCTGGCGCCAGGGACCACACAGCGCAAAGACGGGAAACCGTGCAGGACTTACTCCTGTTACAGTGACATGTACAGGAGTCACCAGGAATGAGTCATCGGAAGCAGGGTCATTGTTACGTGTCACAGAATATAAACCTTTTGTTTACATGAAAGAAAGAAACAGCTGCCTGAGCTATCATATGGAGAGGGTGTGAGTTTGCTCGCTCCAGATGAGAGCTATAAATTCTCGCCTGGCATTCAACAGGTGCAGGTCCAGAGAATGAATGAAGACGGGAGAAGACAATGAGATAATAAGAGATGATCAGTTGGCATAGTCGTAATGCTCAAACAGAGCGCAGTGGAAGGAGAACCTCACAAGACGGGATGGAGACCTTGATGGGCATAGGAAGCTTGACACGGCTGACTAATGTTTGACTGCTATAATGTTCAAAATTGAAGAAAAATAAATCAAACATTCAATGGAGAACACACTTCTCATATTAGACATGCAATTAGCAAAGGCGTTGCTTAGCGCATCGGCCTCCCACAGCAACTTGCAGCCCCCCCCCACGACACCCCCTTCAGAGACCACATGGATCACGCTGTTCTCCAGCTCTCCCCTTATAAGTATTGAGGAGTGCAGCTTTAATCAATATAAAGCAACAGCGGATCACAGAACGTGGCTATGAAGCTGTTGAGAACCACACTGCTACATGTGGCATTCCCATCCATTTAAATACTTGGATGCATTTAGGCAACAGCATTACGTATTCACTGCTCGTGGCAAGAGCTGCACTCAACAACTAGAGAAGAGCTGGAAGATAAAGTTTCCAAATGTATAAAAATAGATTTGTAATTCCAATTATGATTAAAATAGCGCTCGGACGACACCAAAAGCTTACTAAGGCCTTTTGTAATTTCACGTCACCCAAATTCTCTGAGCTGAACTGCCTATTAAAAATGAATACAAGTCTGATCGGCCAAAGCCCAGTTTTGAGAGAAAGGTTTTCTGGAAATGGTCCAGCTCCATTTTGGTCAAAGCGCAGCAACAGCATAACGTTTACTTTCACTTTGAGCATTAGTTGTCTATCTAGTATTCTAATGATCCATGTCATTCAAAATGACAGTTCTGCATGCACACGTGTGGCCTATCACAGCAGTCTGAGCATATTAGAGTAAGAAAACTGTCCTGGAGATATAAGGATACATTTATCCTCATTTTGCTGTTGGTTTTTCTATTTTCTATATTGCAGAATGTAAAAGAAAAAAAAAAAAGAAAAATCAACAAAAGTTGAATATGCAGTGTTGGGAAAGGCAGAAAAATCAACTGGGCATATTTAAAGAGTCCATCTTTATCAAATTAAAATGTCATGATGTTATACTGTAGCAATGTAAATAATTCAATAAGTAAACTTTTACAACAATAAAATGTAGAAAATGGCGAGTGTGATATGTGGGCATGAATGCTTTCATAATGAAAGTGAGTGAACTTGTATCTTCAATTCCAGTCATTAGGCAAGTGCACACAACTTAAAAGCTATAGTCAGCTATTGCAAAAATCTGGTACTTCTACACAGCTCTGGCTCCGTCAATAGGAACACAAAGTGGCGAACACCGCTCACAAAAAACAAAGCAATAGTACTATACACTTTGCTTCACAATTAGTTTCAATGTGTGGGACGGTGGGCTGTGGAGAGATATTGTTTTTAATTTGAGCTCAAGCTTTAGTAAGTGTTCAAAAATGTCTGACCCTGCCTTTAAAAACAACCTTTCCTAATGCTAGCATTAGGTTGAAGAGCATTTCCTGCTCCGAGAACAGGCCCGGGGTGGGTAATCGGGAGAATTCCCGGTGGGCCGATTGACTTTTGGGCCGCTGGAGGAAATACCTTTTTTTACATTTGTCACGTTAGTCTATCTTCTCCTAAAGTAGGCTACACACGTTAGCCTATCTTCTCCTAAAGTAGGCTACACACGCTAGTCTATCTTCTCCTAAAGTAGGGTACACACGTTAGTCTATCTTCTCCTAAAGTAGGGTACACACGTTAGTCTATCTTCTCCTAAAGTAGGCTACACACGCTAGTCTATCTTCTCCTAAAGTAGGCTACACACGTTAGTCTATCTTCTCCTAAAGTAGGCTACACACGCTAGTCTATCTTCTCCTAAAGTAGGCTACACACGTTCGGCATTCTGACACCGCAGCCTCTGCATGGGTTGTACCATGTGAGGGAGTTCTCCCCTCCCAAATAGAGTTGGTTGGGTCCATAGCCAGTCTTTTCCAAAAAGTTTTCTCAGATAGGCTGCCGATAGCTGGGCCGGCCCTACCGTAGCGATACGCGTCAGGGAGGATGGATGAGAGGAAGAGGCCATGATGGAAAAAAGAAAGGCATTGGAGGAGGATGCTGCCAAATGTGCCAAGCTTACAGATTTATTTACAGATTTATATTCACAAGTGGCAACTGGTAGAGAGAGATATAGGCCTAATGATTAGCATTAGCAACTTAATTATTCTGTTATCGTTGTAGCGTTGTCAACCTATTTGCTAGCAAAATATTACATTTAATTAAAATATTAGCCTTTTTGTATCACCCGATATATGGCGATTCATAGACTACCAATATTATGCAAATATAGACAACAAAACTAAAGCTTGATCTGTGTATGCAGTAATATGACTTGAGTATAAGACAGTCCCCCGCTGAAATGTGCAATGAGGAGGCCATGACTACAGGGACAGGTAGAGAGGACAACAGAGTAAACAATATGAATTAAAGTTATTTAATGTAAGAGAGCAGCATATGACAGTACATGATAAACCAATATGCATTTGTTCAGAAGTGGGTGTACAGTATAATGGAGTAAACCACCACAATATGATACCCATGCAGAAAAATGATAATGACGATCCGGTTTACTGCCTAATCTGAGTTAATCTCGCGAGATCAGGTTGGTCTTGCGAGGCTAAGATTCGCAAGGTAAGCGCTTTATTTATATATATATACACACACACACACACACACATATATATACACACACACACATATATATATACACACACAGACACACACACACGCACAGGACAAACAGTTTCATTTATCAAATTTCCACCACCATGGAAAAAGTGGGCTGGTCTTGAGCCTAAAACTCCCGGGCTGAAAAGTGGCCCCACTCCGGCCCTGTCCGAGAATGATACAATTGTCATTCTTGGAGTTTCAGGAAGGAAATATTTTGAACTTTCGCTCCGTGACGTCCAATTCATTCTTCCCTGTCGTTAAAGAAAATATATAATATGAGGCACTGTCCTCATGGATGTGACAACCATCTGTTGGTCATTTACTTTACTAGATGTGATGATGGTCTTGTCTGCTTCCTGAACTTGATTTGAACTAGTTGAACAAGATCATTTTCCATTTAATATGATATCGGTCATGTGCTGCTGTAGATGGAGGCAACAGATTTACAAAAGAGACACCAGCCGCTACTACAGGCAGAGATTATTATATTTTCACCATCTGGGCAATTTTCGCCTCATGCAGCTTCCAAAAAAAATAAAATAAATAAACTACTGGGCAAATGCACGTTTGGCTCTATGTGTCCATAGCGTTGCAGTTGGGCCCATTTTTCTTATTGTCAACAAAGAACCAAAACATCTTTACACTGAAGTCTACCTTCACAGAGGTATGTTCTTCATTATACATTCTGCAGACACAAAAGCAGTCTGTGCTTTGGACAGCAACAATGACGGTACTATATACAAGACAGCAGCTGTACTTCAACACATTACCAAGTCGGACAATGATGATGATGATGACAAATGAAGATGGACCGGACTCGTCAGTAGGGGAATTAAACCACTGTTTGCTTATCCTTAAGGTATAGCTAGTGATTATAAGATAATATACTTTTTGCCAAATTCAAATATCTCCTAGCAGGCCACTAGCTTAATGTTCTCTGTGCTGAACTTCTACGCAGCCCTGGCTCTGTTAACAGGAACATAAACAAAGTGGTGCAGACCGCACCATACAACAACAATACCCTAAGCCTTCGTTTGGGGTAGTGTGTGGGGCGGAGCTTCTGAGGGAGCGCACCCTATGTCATTGAAGGGAGAGGCGTTTCTGGTTTGACTGACAAGCTAGCAAGCGTTCAAGAATGACCGACCCTACGGCTGAGCTAAGTTACGCAAGAAAAATAAAAAAAATGTGCCCGGCCTAAAACTGTGTGTAACCTACAAGATCACGACCTTCAACACACCGAAAAGACGTTCCCATAAAAACACAGGTCCACCTGCAGGAGACAGCAGCACCTACAGCTTGAACGTGAGGCACTAAAAGGTTGCGTCAGCGATTGTAAACTAAAAAGTTTATGTGCGTACGCTGAAAGAACAGGAACATAAACAAAGTGGTGCAGACCGCACCACACTATCCCAGCCTTGGCAATGTGTGTCCAAACTGGGGATCTTCCGAGGCAGCGCCCCTTGCTATGGCACTGAAGCCATGTTCACGCATCAACCCTCTCTCCAGCATCGCTGACTGTACCTTTAATAACCCACTTGAGGCCGCTGGAGGCCTCCGTCAGCCCGGCCTCGCTTCTCCGCTGACGGCATGCGCCTGTGGTTCATGACCGTCCGGCAGCTCACATGCTCTTATCTGGGCTCCTACGAAGACCAGGAAGTCAAGAGCATGCCGCCCATTCATATCTATGTGTCTCCACCAACCCCCGCCCCTCCCCCTCCAGAGCGCCGGAGGCTAAATATTTGCACGCCGGCCTCTGATTGTTTAACGTGAGCGACACACTCGCGCCACGCCAGGGAGCGGATGAAAGCACGCTGCCGCCGCTGCAGACGTAGACACCTTCAGCGGGTGATGAGGACCAGGCCGCTGACAGCCCACTGGTCCCAGCAGAGAGAGCTCCTTTTCAGGGCATGGGGAACAGAGACCTGGGGGGTGGGGGTCCAGGCTCAGAGGAGGAGAAGAGTCGTACTGCTGACATTGCAGTCTCATTTGAAAAGAGGAGATCAGTGCATTTAGAGATTAAAGCGGGAGTCTGGCGTGGGGGGGCGGGCATAAAGGCCTGTGGCAGACAAAACTGAGGTGGACAATAACATGTGTTAGCCTAAAGATAGTCTGGCAGAGCCGGCCTTTATGTGTGTTGAACTCTGTGACAAAGGGCGTTGGACAAACGGCATCCAAGACCCGCCTATTTGTCACGGGAAGAGGTATTTTGATTGACAGGCATGACAACCAACTAGGTAACTTAGCGACCAAAGCTGACGTTACACGTACACTGAGGAATGCGTCAACGACACAAGTCTTTAAAATCCTTTAAACAAGTAGGAGATGGTTACACCTCAAAAGAAACAAGACTGAAATTAGCATATGTACCACTGCTCTAGCATTGTTCCCGAAGAATGTACAGGTGTAGGCCACAGTAGGGCTGCTCGATTATGAAAGAAAATAAATGAATAAATACTTTTCCCGTTGATCTTTAATTTTCACCTCGGCAGGAGCACAGGTGCACATGCAGGTGTCATTCAGAACAAGACAAAATAAGAGTTTAGTTGCTAAACGTAATGTCCAAAATAATTGTTTTATTCTGAAGTTTTGTTATTGTTAGGCGATGAAATTGAAATCACAGCTGAATTGTGATTAATTGCACAGCCCTAGGCTACAGACTTGTGAGCGACAAGGTTAACCTACTACCCCACTTCATGATAGTGCTGACATGCTTACAGGCAGCAGGATACGTGTCAGACGTTCAGCGCAAGTCTCTTATGTGACGTAGTGCTGATGAAGAGGCTGAGACTAGAGACAGTCTCTTATGTGATGTAGTGCTGATGAAG
>JAODUE010011108.1:0-27482 GCA_027564755.1 Amblyopsis hoosieri | reverse complement strand
ACGCCAGTAGTTTTGCATCTGACAGAAAGTACGCCAGGGTTGAGTACAAACTTACAGTGAATGGAAAACTAATACACAGGAGCCTCTAGAGTTCAATAATAATTACTACACTTGCGTACGTCTTGCTCATGCAAGGTACCTCGCAGTGCTGCATGGCCTCGGAAAATCTGCCAAAGCACCTCGGACAAAAAGAATCAGCAGATCTGTATATGGTGTGTTTCAATGTCAAATGGCCCCTCTCTACCCCTGGAGGATGAAGAGAAATGTCAGCTTCGCCGATGGAGCATTAAAAATACCAATAAGACATCTATAATGCCTGCTTCATTAGCAGGAGGAGAATAAGTCATTCACATTGCCAGAGCTGGATGAGAAATGGACAGCTGCAAAGCATTAGGGCCTGCCCCTTGAAATTATTGGTACTCATCTAGAAATAAGAGAGCTATAAAGAGAGATGAGTTCTTACTCACAATTGGCTGATTTCTTTGGTATGGGGTCCTGGACAATTTCATTGAAAGGGTCAAATCGCAGTACCTGCCTCGTCATGCCTCAGACAAAGTGGAATGTCAATAGCAGCAGTGCCTGTGTGAGCCTCTGTCAGCCCAGTTGGGTTCACAGAGACATGGGCCCTCGTAGTCATCCGTCACAGTGTAATGACATGCAGATATATAGCACTACAATCAACTCTTATGTTAGGAAACTATTATTCATATTTCTGGTGCTGCATTTTCAGGGCACAACGTAAAAATATACAGTAAATACTGTAGGAGGCACAGTGTTCAGAAACTCAGAATTCAGTCTGAAGTTTTATCTACATCTTCCTCTCAGTGGAAACCCGGTAGGTGCCGTTCAAAGCATCTTCTCAAGTTCTGTTGACTGTTGCAGGGGCTTCTTTGATTACTTTGAGTGACAAGTGTTGTGATTTAGTGCTTGCGGGAAATGACAGTGAATAGTTTCTAAACAGAGGGGAAGGATTTATTGTCACGTCCAGACCAGGCATCCCATGAAAAAATAATCTGCAGCTGACGCAATCAATGCATAGTTTTTATAATATTGAATAGGAGAAAACCCCTGATTGAAATGGATTCAGTCATAAATGCACAACATGTGCAGCCATATCAAAGTTATCAGCTTCATAACAGAGTTTAATCGATTGCTACAGAAAATAGCACATTAGTTCCAGGAAGTGTATGGGAGATTGTGACCGTGAGCACTTTTGGGAAAATATAAGAAAATATTATTCTGATAAATTAACATCATGCCGCCAACTGATTCTCCATTCAGACAAAGTATCTGCAGTGCCTAAATATAACCATCATAATCAAAGTTTGATAGCCAAGAGAGTTAATTGTGAAATGCCATGTTCTCATATTAGCGCTTCTCTCAAAATAGCAGAACAGGTCATCTGGAGATTACACGGTAGATTTATTAATCACAATGCATCCATGTTTGGACAGGAAAACCATTAATTCAATAAAAATAATAAAAATAAATAAAAATAATAACAACAACAGTAACAACAATAATAATAATAATAATAATAATAATAATAATAATAAATTAAATCAGTCTTGAGATGCAAAACTACTTTACCCACAAGTAAGGCTGGGCGGTTTGAGCAAAAATTTATATCACTATTTTTTTTAAGACATATCGGTTTCACAGTATATTATGTTTTTTTTTTCCTCTCCTCATTCCTTTATAGCTTTGTAGGTTAGTCTTATTCTAATATCAGGATTCAATATCAAACATTTTTTATTTCAATATGTGAAGGCTTTGGCTCCACAATCAGAATGTAGTTGCATAATGTAAAGAGCAATGCGGCCAAAATACAATATATTGCCAAGTTTATCAAGCCGCTGTTAAGTGTAAGCCACTGTAAGCAACATACTCTTATCACCTAACAAACTGTAAATGTTGGAATACCAATTGGAATACCAATAACATTTGCGATTACAGTTGTAAGATTTAAGACTAGTACTTTAAGCTAGTGAACACGCCGGCCTTATTGCAGAAAGAGGACAGTCAATGATACAGTAGGCTGCCTGTATTGTGCACTGTTCAAAATAGTTATTTGCATCCAGTGGAACTAGAAGCAACAAGTGGACTTGCTGTCGTCAGGATCCCTATGGCCTGGTCAGGAACAATAACACGATCCCGCTGTTTATCTCTCTGCCAAGCAACTGCCTACCTAAGAACAGGCTACCTTTTGTGATAAGATAACAGTTTGCTGTGCTCTCTGTAATATTTTGGTACACACACAGAATGGAAAGGCGTTTGACTATGTCAAATGTATACGTTACTATTTTTATAGTAATTTTTATATTTTAATAACTTGGAGCAGATGCTTGCCGATTCTAAGGTATGAAATACATTTGGATGAGGTAATATGAATCACAAGTCTCCACCAATATATTCTGTCTCAATTACATGCACTGTATTTGCTGTCTAAAATGGTCGGCGTTGGACACAAATATGGCAGCAGGTACATCGGAAGTGAAGTCTGGTACATATGAATAGGCTACAAGATACAAAGTAGCATGGTCTGCGGTAGTAGTCTTCATGGGTCTAAAAAATTGGACCAGATATAAACTAGGAGGACCCATGAAGACCTCTAGTCTGCGGTAACTTGTGGCGGACAAGGTAACAAGCTAATGTAGGTTACTGACTGTACAGGAGACAGTTTGTGTTGCTTATCTTATAGCGAATCTGTTAATGCTCAAGGCTGGAAATTAAGGTCACCCGCTCGCCTCAGGCGAGTGAATTACTTTTCGGGCGAGTCTAATTTTAGAGCCACTAGCCCGTCAGGCAATTGCACTTTTCGGCAACGATAGACTATAAGAGAGTTAGATTGTGTACTGCGCGAAGTGACTGAGGATAATCAGCCATCATAATCAGACCACCTTAAAAAAGAGGCGGTATTCAAATTGATGGACATTTGTCTTGTACAATCTCTAGCTAGGAGTATCCCCTTAAGCTAACCAGTCGCTGACATTGGATCAATTACAACCTTAGCAACAGCAGGCCTGTAAATGTGTACGGTCGGGAATGTGTAGAGCATGGGCCGGTGATACTGATCGAAAAATTTTTTTTACCATCCATCCATCTTCATCCGCTTATCCAGAGTCGGGTCGCGGGGGAAGAAGCTCCAGCAGGGGACCCCAAACCTCCCTATCCCGAGCTGCATTAGAAATCTCTGACTGGGGGATCCCGAGGCATTCCCAGGCCAGTGTGGAGATATAATCTCTCACCTAGTCCTGGGTCTTTCCCGAGGCCTCCTCCCAGCTGGACGTGCCCGCTCCATAGTCCCCTCACTCTGTGCTCCACCTCCTGCACAGTTCTGGCTCCTTACCACACACCTTCACTGCCACATTAATTGCTTTGTTGACATGCGTTTGCACATCGGGTCGCATTAATGCAGAATGATGCAGCGCTCTCAGGTGCGGCGTATATGCCTACTGTAGGCTATATGTGTGCAAGTCAGGACTCTCCCACAGCCACACGCTGCTTGGTGCAAAGAGCACACATGGAAAACAGTCTGCTGCTTTCAGCGCTGCTACTGTACATAGCTATTACTTTCTTGACTGATCTGAAATGTAATCTTCTGCAGTTTCCTCTAGTACAGTTAAAGCTGTGTAGATCTCCCTGAATTAATTAGCACAGTGCTCTGCTTTATAATAGGCCTATGTGGGCTATGAAACAGTGATACTATCTTCTAGCTATATGTTTAATAGTCTCTATGCTATATAATTAATATTATAGGCCAATATATTTTTGCGTGTGCATAATAGCCTACTGTACCATTACACTGTCAATATAGCCTACACTTCGTTTATTTGTGGGTAACTCAATAAAAAAATTACGTTATCTCATTCAAAGAGTAATGCGAATAGGCTATTCTGCAGAGACATAACATGAACACTGGGAAAATATAGCAAATATAGAAATCATTTTTAGAAACTACTGTGCGTTACTCTGTAAAAATTGTTACATGCACAGCTAGTAAAATTTTAGCCGAGTTATGGACATTTTGGTCTACGCACACGGACGGACATGAGACGACATAACAAAACTCATACTTCACCGATAACCTAAGATCCAAATTAACAGTCAGGACTGTTTACGGGCTTGTGCACATGACTCTAGCGCAGCTTTTGTCAAAATCCACCATTCGATAACGGTGCAAAACAATCTTGTTACATTCGCAAATGTCCAATCCAGTAAAATATTTAGTCCAAAATGCATTATTAGATTAATAAAGTATGTCTACAGGGACTGCTGTTGTGTTAATTTCATATTAGCCTGCAGACATAATCTTCCATACTAATTTGCACGTTAGCGGGGCTTGTTGGGGTATGAAAATAACCTGCAGTCTGAAATTGATTGACAATTTAATTGAACCAATAGGAGCTCTGCAAAACATTCTATAGCTCTCCATTGACTTTGTATTGCGTTAAGATAAAATAACATAATCTCTGACTTCTACAAAAAAAATTTGAAACCTACATAAAAGTGGTTGTGTGACAGGATCACTACACAGAAGGGAGAGAACCCAGAACCAAGTTTGCATAACCTGCAAAAAGCATAAAAATGCTAAAGCTAAAAACAGAATATTTGAATCCGAAAATTGAAATGCAAATACCTACACATCAAACAATAGATACATTGTTTTCTAGAATTATAGTGTTCATGTCCAGCCCTATTACTATATAATCTAATGGAAGGTTCTCAAAGGCATTTAGAACCAGCTAGATTAAGACAGGCACAGTTTGCATTTAGTGCCGCATTTATACTCAGACATTCAACACCAGCTGCTTTACAATGTTAATTTCCCCTGAAATAAAATAAAATCTACAACTTGCATTGATTTTATTACAATCAATGAATATGCTATCATGATTGCAAATGTGCACACACTTCCTTCCTACAACTCATCAATCTAGGCGGTTGCCCTCAAGACAGGTTACTCAAGGTTTAAAATATTCAATATCTCATCAAGAGGAGGCAGTTTCATAACAAATAATATTGTTTTGTTACAATAAGTGAGCAAGTAAGTGTACCCTATTGGGAGCATTAATAAGCAAAAGGTATTTAAAAAAGGTCATTTAGTAAATTAAAATGCTTAGAGTTAGTATATAGGAGCATGTAGGGGTCAGGTACCTAACCTCTATGGACACTTATGTTGGTTGGGCCTATAGAGGATCGAATCCATTAACCTATGGCAGGAATTAGTCAAATTATTGAAATACTCATTTCAAATGATAATTGTTTAAAAATGTCATGAATGTACTATAGCAGAGCCTACGCACAGATAAATCACCTCTACATCCAATTTAAAAAGTTAAGTATCTGAAAGAAAATTCAGGTTCACTGTAGTATTTGTAGCATCCAGGGAAACGGGCCAATGAGATTGACCATTTATCACAATGATAGTTTTCATTAAGACTAGCACCTAATTTTGTTCACACTCGTGGCAGATTTATTTACCTTCTAGTCATTTGCTTTAGCCCATCCAACTGCTGTAAACAAACCTGCCACCACACTATAGTCACATGACACATGATGCTACTACTGAACAGTACAGGATCTTTCATACACCATAATTTGAAACAAGCATAATTTACTCACAGAAATGTGGTTACCAGGTTCACAGGGTGTTTAGAATATCTTCTTTTCTTAAATAAACAATCATCATGCACTCAAACACAGGCCATAAGTTATAGGTGTTAACTCACAGTGAGCTTGTTAAGGTAAAATAAACGATTAGATCTTACTAAACAATAAGTAATGTTTTCAGCGACATCCAATAATCAATGTTGGATATTTTATTTACCTGGACACTGCTATTATTGAGCCAATTTAAAATACATTTTTAAGTTATTTTTCTTTGTATTGCAAATGCCTTTTAGGTAGCAATGATAGCTTAGTTAAATTGTTTGCAGCAGATGAGAGCTGCAAACAAGTGCCATTATTCTATTGAAACATCAAAGTGCTGAATTGAAAAGATTGCAGATTGACATATTGTCTGAAAGACAAAAGGAAGCTCTCTCTATGCTACAGAAAAACATTTTCATGTGAAAAACAATACTGGTCTATAACAAAATCAGCCGTCTTATTTGCAAAAGCCTTAATTGAGATAATAAATAAGTGAGAGGTTTAAATCAGTCACAGCAATTGGTGATGCCTTGAAATTTGGTCAAGACAAAAATATAAATTATCTTGTCATGCAACTCAATGCCTACTTTCTTGGCATTTCCTTTTGGAATGGACATGGTAAGTTTAACAGATAGCTACTAAGGAGCCCTATAGTCTTTTGTCCACCTTGATCCATGATAACAGCTGCAACTGTCATAACAGATGACAAATTGTAATTTGTTTGGAGATATACAAGGTCTAAGTCGCAGCGATTTGACGAAACAGCTCTAGGTGTAAAGATGAACTCATAAAATAGTTTTTCATGACAGTGAGGAATTGGTGGCAATGGTGGCACATACTGATAGTAATGTTGTTATCAGTCACACTGATCTTGTGCAGAATGAACACTCTGCACAAATTGCACAACTGGGCTTTGAATTGTAATCAATGCTATGAAGAGTAAAGATATCAATTGGCTGCATTGCATTTCATTCCAGCTACCAAACACGGTGCTAGGCCAAACAAAAATTAGCAAAGAATACAAAATCAATATGAGCAATTTGCCACCTGACAATTTCACAAAGACATCTCTGTATAATTCAGTGCATGGTAATACGTACTTTGCCTCAGTATTTTATTCATATGGTAACCGCATTTTATAATTTGATATTCATGCATGCCTGCAAGATAAATCCTGTTTAAGCAAGGGTATCTACAAAAGCATCCTAATACGTGGGGAATGGGGGGGGGTTCCTCTTTGCCCACTCATCTGAATTTGACCTCATTGCCTCACATATGTCACATTATTTTAATCATCCTAAAATCTAATGTTCCCTTTCTTTCGTAAGCAAGCAGCGATACTAAAGCCCAAGGGTAAATCCCATCAAATGTTTTTTTAGACACTTGGAAAACAAACCATTCTAGATAGCATTAGCTTATAGGCACTCTGCATGGACGTTTAGCATAATGTACAGATGTTGTCACATTTGCCTTTGATTCACATTTACATAAATATGGTGAAAAGAGAATTTATTTTGATTCACACGAAATGTTTCACAATGTTGGAAAATGATGACAGTGCATGATGACTTTCTGCATTACAAAATCCGTAGTCTGGAAAGGAAACAAGAATATAGGTGGTCGGCAAAATGTGTGTAACCGAAATATGTTTCTATTAAATGTGAGGGTCAGTGATGCTGTAGAATTATTGCTGATCTTGAACTCTATCAAAAACAACACTCCCTTCAATGCCATAGGGTGCTCCCTCAGAAGATCAGCCACCCACTAATGCATTACAAAGGCTAGTAAAGTGTTGTGTGATGCTGTCTGCACCACTTTGTGTTCCCATTTACAGAAACAGGGCTGTATAGAAACACCAGATAATTTTCCAGCGAGCACACAGAGCGAGCAGCTAGCAGAACATGAGAAGATATTTGCTGAATTTTACAAAAAAAAATAAAAAATAAAAAATAGAAAGTGTATAAGCTTACAATCATTGACTACACCTTTAATTCCTATAATGGTAAACAATGGCAGTTAAATTCTAATCAATTCCACAGTAACTTGTAGTGCACCATTTACAGGGCAATTACAGATGGCAGTAGGCTACATGTGACTGTATTCCCAGTGGGCTATATTTTCCTGTTGCCATACATTTCCCCAAAATAATGATTCTGAATTGTCCCTGCTCTCTGAAAATGACCCTACAGAGATCAATGACATGCACACAACATACATAGCACACACATAACTGTAAGGGTACCATTGCTCTCGATACTTAAAGGCTACTACAATCACGGTGCACATGAACACGATACAGATAAAACGTAAATTAAAAATACGAATGTGTCATGTTTGCTTCCCTTCACCAGTAGCGGTAGAAATTAAAATAAGATACCGATTATGACTGCCATCAGTAAAAACTGAATTATGAATAAAAGTTCAGAGATATTGATACGATTCTGCCGCTTGGATGAAATGTGACAAGTGGAGAAACTAACAGCTTGATCAAAGAAATTCTAACTATGCATAACGGTTGTTTCAAAGTTCCCCCACAAAGTTTCCTGCATAGTTAACGCGCTACATATACAAGTATTACGATATCATTAGGAATGCATTCGAATATAAAAGAGTGGATCTGCAACGTTAACGACTGTCAACTGCGAAAAACAACTCGCCTAGACGAAGCGAGTGCAAACACCAATAAACAATAGAATGCGTCCAATGATGGCAAAACTGCCAACTAAAAAGGAAACTGTTAAATGTTCGTTTCCGCTTAGAAAATCACAGAATACAATACTTTTACTTGCCAAGAACAAGATGAAATCCAGACTGTCCCGCACAAACACCGTTCCTTAACGCTCCACCATCAAGGATCCACATGAACTAGTGTTCCCTCTACCCGCTCATCTCGCTACAGCTGCTGGAGAAGTTTGGTGACGTCAGCGTCCATAGCTCTTTGGTCGCAATTGCAAATGACAAGCCGCTAATTTAAATATGCCGTCATCATAGAGTGTCCACAGAGATTAGATTAAATTAGCTATACCACAAGAAGAGCTCTTTCAGAACCCTTCCATTAATTTGTGAAAAAATCTAATTGGAAATGTAGATGTCCTTGCTGGCATAGCCAGCTCTAAACAGAAGAATACCAGCAATGGATAGAATTTAGCTGACATTTGTTTCATGCTCAGCCAATAATTAAAAGTAAGGAGAAGAAAAATATTAAACAAAAACAGATATATCAAGTAGGCTAATTAAATATTAGTATTACACAGCTCAAAATTCTAAGGAACACTTAAATCGCACATCCAATGTCGATGAACAAAATAATCAAGTGAAGTATGGAACAATTAAAATAACAGCGGTCAATTGAAACAAATATCAACCACTGAAAATTGAAGTAAACATTTTTTTTTTATCTGAACTTGATTATCTTCATCATGCCAACTCATAATGTGACTCAGTAGTGTGTATGTCCCTCATGTTCTTGAATGCCCTCTCGACAACATCTGGGCATGCAGCTGATGAGACGATGGATGGTGTCCTGGGGGATGTCCTCTCAGACTTGTGTGAGCTCCTCAACAGCCTGTGGCTCTACAGCATCTGATGCACCGATACAAACGTCCCAGAGGTCCTCAATTGGATTCAGGTCTGGGGAACGTGAGGGCCAGTCAATTGCATCAATGCCATAATCACCCAGGAACAGCAGCCATGGGCCCACTGCACTAGCATGAGGTCTCACACCGCTGTGAGGATTTCATCCCAATACCAGCAGTTAGGGTAACCTTTGGTCTGTGTGACCCACCAAGGATATGCCTCCCCAGAACATTACTGACCATGCTGAACGATGTTGCATAGCATTACATAACAACATATCCCCCAGACTCTTTCAGGTCTGTCACAGGTTCAGCGTGAACCTGCTCTCATCTGTGAGGAGAACGGGGCGCTTAAGGCAGACCTGCCAATTCTGGTGTTCTCTGGCGATTGTCAATCGAGCTGCACAATGCTGGGATGTCAGCACAGATCCCAGATGCCCTCGTACCACCCCGTCGAGTTAGATCAGAAACATACAAAGAGCTGACTCTTTGGAGTTTTGATTGACTTAGCATTAGCAGGTCTGCTTCATTAGCCATTCCAGAAGCCACTATCAACATGGGTTCCTGCAGCATTCCGATATTCTTCTGCTAGGGTTTTCAACATACATTTGGGCTTTGTAGTTCTCTGTCATACATTTCACAATTTAATATCAAATGTGATTTTCAAACGTTCCTATGTCACCGCTAAAAACTGGTATTTGTCAGTCGAGCAAACAAGTCATTGGATCATAAGGGTCCACTCACAAAGATGAGTTTGGTAATGCTTAGATTTATCAATATTGTTACTGTAAGTAAAACCCTAAGACACAAGCCACATGCACAAACTCCCCTCTCCCCTGCCTCATACTGTATCCACAAGTAGAACCCTACCATTATCTCATAGCTGACTTAATGTTTTGACACTAGTATATTTATCTTCTCCACTAGCTTTGAGTCGCTGCCAGTCATTTTAGCAGATATCCAAAGTTATTTAGAGTGAGTGCAATTACAAGTATCAAGAAGCAGGTGGGTTTAAGCATTGACAAGGCAGATGTTCTGGAAGAAACCTATTAGATTTTGGCTGGGAGTAGGCTGCCTTAACCACTAGGCTATCCTGCCCCCTCCAAAACATGTATTTGGTAGGATACACTGATGTATTGACCTGTAAGAAGCTCCTCTTATCTGGAGATGTATCAGTAAGCAGTAGCGATATCAAAGGAGTGCTTGTCTGCAGAAGACAGGCTAATTACATAATCGGGAACACCTTCAACAGTTTAGGTCTGGGAATTAAACCAAACTGCCAGAGTGGCTCTAGAAGATTCCAGTCATTCCAAGTGCTAACGTGTTTCTTGATGCAGTGCAATTTAGCAAGCCACTGGGAACAGTGCAGGGATGATCAGGCAAGCAAATGACAAATGAGTCATTTGGGTTTAAATGGACTAGAACAAGTCACACAGTGTTCATTCCAAATGTATTTCTTGTGGGGCAAATGGCTTTAAAGCTCACCTTTTTCAGCTAGTCTTTTTTTATTTAATGCAGAATGTTTGGCATAACCATAGCCTTTGTATACACATATTGTGTTTTGACCATATTTGGATCAGATTGGAATTCATAAATAAATTGAATTAAAGTTGCAACATGAATTGCATTTGTGAATTGGAAATATGAAATTGATTTGCACAAGTCAAAGCTTCAAATTCAATACTTCCATTTTAATTAAATTGACTTTACCTCATCATTTGACCTTAATATCACTTTATGCAAAAAATACATAATTAATATTTGTCTCAATGTTATGTCAATATTATAGGCCTTCACAATAATTACTTTGTATTATATTGTACAGTGTATTGCTATTTTTGTGTGTATTGTACACACCTTTTGTACACATAGGTTGTAGTGCATTCTGCAACAGTAGCTTGTTATATATGTTTAATTGTGCTATCAACAATCTCATTCTCTTCCACAACAGTAGACTACATTCTCTATTTAACAAAACATTCATCATGGGCTCCCAAAATGTATTCATTTCCATCTGCTGAAATGGGACCCCATGCACATTAGAGCTAAGCACAGATCTACAGTATGTATCCATCATCGTTGCAGCTCATCAGCATAGCAGTCAGAAGAGATCTCTTGTGAAATGACAAATGAAAAAACAATACTGTGTATCAGCAGAGAATAGCATGCTTAAGGTATATGATTCATGCTAAGAAATGATTCCAGTGACACAAATGTCATGCATGGATATATCACTCACACGTTGTGTATTTTCTTTGTAAATGTACTGAGGAAATAGGACTTTTAAAATTCTTTCTGAACCAAATTAAATATGACATGAACAATATGCCCATTTCACATGCCAAAAGCTGGGACACCACAAATACGAGTTCACGTTATTAAATTATGTAAGTGCAAGGGCGCTGTGACATGATAATAACATAACAATGAATCATCACAGAAAGTCACTAGAACAGTGGCAAAAACACCAACATAAAACATGGCAGTGGTGAACAAAATGTCGGTGTCATTCGAGTAAATGTTCTAAAAATTGCATATATTCATATTTTGCTCCCCATTTAACCTTGCTCTTTTCCTCATACATTCTAAATTATTATAATTTTGGCCTAATAAAAGTATGCTTTCATTAGTGGCTGAATATCCAAACCAAATTGTAATGAAGATCACAATTTATCATACAAGTTTGTAATTGAGTGAAAGAGGAAGATACGAAGATTTGTTTGTGTAAAACAAGTTTATTTCCTGCGTAATTCCTGTGTTGACGATACATTGTCCTTTAGTGCTGCTGTGCCCATGATGGCTGCAAGCTATGTACTTTACAATGAAACAATGTCGGTAATTTATTTGAAGACCCTTTGAACACAGCAATACCTGTTGTTAGGTGTTAAATTGCCCAGCATTCACACCAGACAAAGGTGACTGAACCAATAAACTTCAATTTGTCAGGAATTACCCCATGGCCGGCTGAACTTCTTCGAAAACTGTAGAAAAGCTAACCTTTGATC
The DNA here is from genome assembly GCA_027564755.1 of Amblyopsis hoosieri. NCBI lineage: Eukaryota > Metazoa > Chordata > Actinopteri > Percopsiformes > Amblyopsidae > Amblyopsis > Amblyopsis hoosieri. Next base: position 15,250 of record JAODUE010011108.1, on the reverse strand, counting down.
TGTCTATCTGTTGTGTTTTTGGTCCTCAGCATTTAGTATTTCCAGTCTATCTGTTGTGTTTTTGGTCCTCAGCATTTAGTATTTCCAGTGTGTTATCTTCTATGTTCTTGGTTGGGGTGCGTTCAACCCAGTCAGCTTTAGCTGTGGTGACACAAATCAATGATTGTTGGTTTATTTTACTGATGGTATGTGATCACAAAGATGTCAGTAATGTTTAAAAAAATTTTAATTTTAAAACACCCATAAATTGACATTTAATTGCAGCTCCTTAATAAGCATTCCATGTCACGTCCCTGCTATCAGAAGCATGCAGATTGTAACCCCCCTGACTCCTCAACAGTCAAACCATTCTCTATCAGTCAGAGTCATAATCCAGGGAACAAAAGCTTCCTTTTCATGACCAAATCAGGGATGGTTCCAGAAGGGCAATACATTTAGAACCTAGATTATTTCTCTGAATGCATAGAGAACAGATTCTCCACGTAAGATTATAATATACACACATAAAAAGGCAACTCTGCTAAAATACCATTTACAATCAGACTTCACAAATTATGTTACCTTGCATGGAGACACCAAAGGTATATTGTAACATACACTATGTCGTAGTAGCCTGGTATAAACAGACCAAAAATGTACTTTGTTAATCAGGTCTGGAAATGTTCCATTGGGGATTGTTTACAGTCATTGCATTCTAATAGTCATAGACCTCTTGATAATATTGAATCCTTGCCCGGGGGAAGGAGCAGGTTATGGCAGTGTCATTTGTTTTACATGCAAAATGTGGGCTTGTAAAGCCCTTTGAGACTGTAAAATATTATAATATGTACTGTAATACGGGATATATATACATAACATTGACGACTTGAATTGACTTGAAACTATTGGAGCATCGCTTAGGTAATTGGTGTTACTACTGTACCATTATTCATATCTAGATGTGCTTCATGGTAACACTGATCTATCCGTAAGCTCTGTTTGACCGCATGCCCTAATAATGCACCAAGCACTGTAAAACTATTCTATCCAGCTGTGACTGTGACCTTTACAGAATGCTTACAGTGTCTATTGTCCTGGATCAGGGATAGATAGAATGTCAACAGCCTTCACCATGGAAGCAGGAGAATGTATTGACAATAAAGAAACACAGGATGGGACAACTTCCTGCACAATCATAAATTGTGTAGCCTGTGCCTTTGATATTGTCTTCTTTCTAAATTATTTATAGCAAACAAGGTGGCCCTATTATTAAAATCTATATAACATCGAAATAAGGGCCCCAAAGGCACATGTTCTGTTCTTGACCTGGCCAACACTTAATGCATCTTAGTAACATATTGTAATGTATTTACACAGGCTTCAGATAAAAGTGTCTATCTGACCTAATTGTAATTGTAGGTTGCCTTGTGCTGGGCAAATGCCTGGGGAACAAGTATTTAGAATTGGACTTTCCTGTGGGGACTCTTTCAGTGTTTATGTTTAATGTAGCATACCACATTAAACTGTAATCTATACAGCTACTTTAAACAAGCACATAGTCTCTACAAACTGAAATATCTGCAAACTGCAGTGTACTGTAGGTACAAAATGAGTTTCTGCTTGGCTGGGTTCCACCACTCAGGGTCCTGTTTGGAACGTGGAGTGACTTTGAGGTTGATTCAAACACAAACAGCCACATCATAACCTTAACCCATAGCTGTCCCTCACCTCAACTGGTGCAGTGTGTCGATTCACTGACTGCGGCTCATTACTTGCTTCTTACCATTAACCTCAGAATAATTTAATTTGTGCATAGGTAGTGTTGATTACCATTAAATGCATACACTTGTAGCTGCTAAGAAGAAGGGTCTAAATAATTGACTACACAACTTACTGTAATGTTTTATTGTAGGCCTACTTCCTAAAATACTGTGCATGCTAGAGAAATGTTGAAAACCACTCACAGTAAGTGGAAGATGCCAAACTGTAGATACAGCACGGTAAACATGTATTTAATAAACATTATTTATTATTTATTTGCTAACTATGCTATATATTTTTTTATATCTACATTATTTACTATATATTAATGTTTCTTTGTTTTCTTTCCATATGTTCTTTATAGTGTGTATGCATAGTGTCTAATTCTAAAATGTTGAAAATAGTAAAAATAAAGAATAATTTTATTACACAATTTTATTATGTGTCCAAGCTTTTGACTGGTAGGCATCTGTGCATTCATAGCTGGCCGTAATAAGTGACCCTGAGTGCATTAAGTTTAATGTTTATTTACAGGATACATGCTTTAGTATTCATTTAATGTAGTATGTTCTTCACTTCAAACACAGGAATACTCTTACTGCCAGAACTGCCTTTGTAGGATGAGATGTACAATCCAATTAAAAATAGGCCAGGCCATAAGATTGTTTTGGCGAACGTGCTTCATAATGTTTCACCTATTTCTGTAGTGGATACTTGAAAAGAGAGTCATATGTACAGCTCAAGCCAAAATTATATTTTGGCTGAAAAGTTTGTGACCAGCAACAATGCATTTCTATAAAAAGATTAGAGTAAAGCCCCTTCAATATTACACACTGCAATTGCAGGGAAGGTTGCATACACATAAAGCTAAACATCTGAGCTACTTATTACTATCCCAGTAGCACCATTGCTGTCAATAAAGGCAAAGCCATGCAGCATTCATTAACTACTGTATACTGTATTACATGTGTGTAAATCTACCTATATATAATTAAAGTTACTGTAAAAGGTCACAATGTGACAGGAGCCATGGTGGCTAAGAGATTGTCACTAGTGTAACAAGGCAACGCCGGGGTACAGTTAAAACAAAGATTAATGACAAAATGCAAAAATGGAACGCTTCTGGTCTCTAAAATGGGCATGTCACCAACAGAATTTTGCCGTGGAGGCTGCCATAGGCAGCAGCCAGTCAGCTAAAACTACAAGGCAATTTACCTCAAAACAGAAATGCCGCTGTGGCCTCAGATTGATTTTAGGTACTTGGGAATTAATGCAATATACTCAAAATACCCATTAAAACTCGCGAGATAAATCATGGGCAGTAATATGGTGAAATCCGTGGACCTCCCTTTCGACTTCCATGTAGAGCTTGTCGTTCAGGTCTGTGTGAAAAGTCCCGTCTGTTGGAACCTCTCTGTTAAATGATATTCTCTCTGGTTGAAACCAGCATTACAAAAACAATGCTGTTTTGATTTGAAACCCAACCACACCTTAGTACTGAGGGCACTGATTGGCACTACACTCTACTGCTCCCCCTACTGTGAGACAAGGGAACAACTTGGATTGCAGGGTAATGCAATCAAGGATTGAGCCTCCAAGCTTCTTCATAAAAGGAATATTTGAGTCTTTATACCACCTTTATTTTGTCAGTTTAGGCCAGCAGGACATCATTTTCAAACAGGCTTTAAATTCAGGAAACATAAAATAATAAATATACTATTCACTAATGTTGTAGTATGGTTAGCATACACTGTTTCTTCTAAATAGGTAATGCATATTTGAAGCCCACAACATAATTATGACTTAATATGTTGTTGAACATGCTGTGAAACCTTTCGAGTGTCTATTACTTTAATTTGATCTAACTGATTTGATTTAAAAATAAATAAATAAATAAATAAATAATAATAATAATAATAATAATTTCCTGTTTTTCATGCCCAATGCCCATTTGCCCTGAGTGTTTAGGCCAAGGTGTCTAAAACCTTAGTGGCTTACTCCACTAGCTCTGTAATTTCACAGTTATGCGTGTGAAAAAAAAAATCTGAAATGCCAGCCAGTGAAAATGAAGCTCCATAATGTCCATGCTAGAAGGGGAACGTATCTCTTCTCAGCTATGACTGCTTTCGCCTCTCTGCCAAAGTTATGATGAATAACTCCATGGTAAAATGTAATATGTTCGCTTTCAAATCGAGTTCTGACCAAGGGGCAATAATATTGAATTGATAAGGATGTCATGGGGAGAGTGGTGTTTAATAGGTAAGTTCTACAGTACTGTACTGTAGCTCATCCATAAAAATGTAAATACATTGTTTTCCAGCACATTATTTTAGAGACTCTCACTGTGTAGGTAAGTATGCAGAATGGGTAGTTCCAGCACAGGGCATAGGATTCCATGGCTTAGGCTGTATTCATAGACAATGTGCCTTAAATATGAAAAAAAACTATTTACATCATGGACAAAATATTGTTGTCTGACATTGGTAAAATCAATTATTCTGTTAATATTGAACATTAATACTGGTCCTAAAAGTATTTTTGGTGTATGATCAGTTTCAAGGCACAGTGATTGAAGTTGATTTCTATATGATCATTACAAAATAAATTAGATGTATTTTAAACATATATAATATGCATAAAGATGTTAAATGTAAACAAGAGTGGATGCAACCGTCATGATTTTTACATGGATATAAATATACAGTATATAAATGTATTGTTATTGCCTGTTAATTAATTAGCTTTAATTAACATTTTATTTTGCTCCTTCATCATTTCCCTGTGCAAATCTTTGCATTAAACCCTTAATGCATTATATTACATTATATATTGTCATCTGTTCCAGAATTTTGTATTTTACTTTACATAAAGACATTTCCACCAGAAGTTGGTATATAAGAGGCACAAATTGGTGCATAGAGATTCACCAGAATGCAGGCAATTGAATTGTTTGATGCTAAAAATGGTGAGGGGGTATACTATATCCCCTCACCAATGTTTAAACAGGTCACCAATGCAAATTCTAACATATTTATTAGTTAGTATTAATTTTTTGATTGATACAGTAGGCCTACAATGACATTTGTGATTTAGACGTTTAGATCCCCAGGTTCTGCCAGTGTGCCAAGCTGAGGAACCCCTAAAGGAGCCTTGAGTATCCTTTAGTTTTTACAGTGTGATTATTTAGAAACATACTTTATGCTAACTTACCTGACCTATGATGCATTGCAACCAGTATAAGTTATTCCATGTAATCTTATTGTTGGACATGACTTGTGGAGAAATATGCCCCACAGCTCTTATATGCCTTGTCAATTACTTGTCTAATTTATTTATAGTATTTATTTTAAAATGATCATCATTAATTTCCTCTTTGCATCTGTGTTTTGTATTTTATGAGTAAACATTTGATATTACGTTAATATACCAAAAACAAGAGTTAATGGTTATTATTATTGAGCCAGAGACAACTGTATGTTTTCGGTCACACCATAATGTACATCTGGGGCAAAAATGTCAATACCAGAGCACAAAAAAGTCCAGGGCTTTAACTTATTAATTATTGTTTCTAGATGACAGAAATTTGCTAAAATTCTGCTCCATCTTTCAATATTCTACAGCCTCTTGAATAAAGAGACAGTTCTATGACAGCTCTTCAAAACTTTAGCAAGCGCATACATTTTTTTTTGTTTTGTGTGGGGGGAAAAAATGTGCCTGCATACATACACAATGGCCAGCGGGGAAATGATCTTCGGGGTAATGAAATCACAATGCCAAAGATGAGAAATGCATCTAGGAATACGTTTCAACATCACTTCTTGTTGAGGTGTTGTAATTCTATATACAGTATATTTACATTCTGAATGTGGACTAGACATGGAGGCTGGTGGTGACAAGACAAAGGTGTGCCACCCAATCACAGCTGTCAGTCATCCTGAGGCCCTCTCCAGTGGTCCTGGTGGATTTGGCTCTCTTCTCCGCAGCTTGCATGCCTTGAGTCCTAGCCTAATGCATTTTGATTTCGTTAGCGGGAGGCAGCGGCTGAGATAAGTCAGTTGCCCAAAGGGAAATGGCCGATAGCAGCCCAGGCTAGGCGAACCGCTAAGTGGTGGCCTCCCTGGCAGCTATGGAGGTATATCACCATAGCAATCTAATTTCCTTCCCTCACTTAAGGAAACAACAAGGGCAATTTTCTGATCCTTCTACACTTCTTTTGTTTTCGATGAGCTCAGACCATATCACTTACCTGGGAGTGACAGAATGTGTTATATGCATAAAATGAGGAGTGCCAGGGAGAGAGAGAGTGAGAGAGAGAGAGAGAGAAAGAGAGAGAGAGAGGTAACACAAATGATTAGGCAAGACAAAGAGAACAAAGAGAGAAGGGATGAAATAATAAACAGCAGAACAATAACTAAGCTGTCCTTGTCTAAACGATGTGCAAGAATATGGAGCAGGCCTGTAATGAGTCTCTGTGCTGTCGCCGCTGCTCAGCAGAATGACCCGCTAATGAAACAAAATAATTGAGATTTGTCCGGTTCTGCTTCTCTTGGGGAAAAATCTGGCCAAGCACAGCCAAGCCAACAAGTGTTTGAAGCCCATTTGTGAGCCAAACATGGCCGGACTTCAGGGTTTTAAGCAAAGGCCAGCAATCAGCCCACTCTGAATGCATCAAGTGAACAGCAGTGCACATTATCAGTGTGCATTCACTGCAGTTTTACAGACGCACCCCCACTGCACAAAACATGATTATTCTGCTTGAAATGAACATGTCATAAGCCTGTTAATCGTCAAATTATTTCATTAAAACCTAGAGTGCACTATGTTCTTGTGACCTTCAAAAGTCTTGATTAGGTTATATTGTTAATCCAGAGACCATATTGAATATGTTGTGGCTGGCAGGTCAGTGTACATAATTGGTCAGACATGTTTGTTTAAGAATACACGAATATGTCCTTGATGGTTTTCTATTTTTGTATTTATATAAAAAGATATACATGTACACATACATGTATCTCCTATCATCGCTTAAATGATGTGCACATTACTACCTAGTGTAGATGCTGAAACTCTGTAGGGTGTAAACATATAAATACTCTATGTTAATGTATTATGGAATTGGAAATAGCTTTCAGAAAAGACTCTTTGAAGAATGGATCTTACCATATATGAATAAAACAAATACAATACAACCCAATCGTCCTGCAGGCTTTGTGCAGTGGCAGGCTGATGCGCACATTGCTGGAGCATCTGGGAGCATTTGGATGCCAGCTATCTTTCTCTCCCTCCTTCTTTGTGGCTTTATCTCACCTTCAGCAGCAGATATGTTGGCCTAGTGAGCCAAATGCAGACTGTGAATGGTGACTGCTCCTATTGTTCCCAGCTGACAGGAGTGCCCTCCGCACTAAAACGTTGGCAGCAATGAACTTTTGCGTCAAGGCTTCAGGGACATACCCTAATTCCAACGACACTTTTCCATGCACCAAAAAACACTGTCACAACTCTGAGGTAGTTTTGATTGAAACCGAGTTGTAACAAGTATGGGAGGCAAATGTATTCTTTAATTGTCTTCCTGCAGATTTACAAAGGCACAGGCATGTCAAACTGTACCCATAAATGGTATTTAAAATAATATGCAGCTCACATCTCACAGCTCATATGTCAGGATACGAGACAGAGGTCATTGTCTGCTGTTGCGGCATGGTGGTCGTATGGGAATCTGTAATTAGGCAGTCGGCTTCTATTGAAATGGAATGTTGTTGATATTTTGCCATCTCGCCCTGCGGTGCAGATTGAATGCTAACTGTCAGCATCAGAGCACTCTGAGCACAGATGATTGGGTGACGAGACAGATCAAATAACCTGTCGCTACACTTTGCTGTGAGGCTGCTCGCTCCCGCTGCAATTTTGTGTGCATACACCACCGTGATGAAATTATCATGCAAACATGGGACAACACGCATGTATTTTAAGCCAGGTCAAGGATGTCCAGTGCACGGTTTTGACATTATTATGTGTACTATGGTTCTGTACATTTCATATGATCTTAATTAGCAATTAGGCTGGGTCCTTTTAAAGTTCACATTTACAAGAAAGTAGGCGTGGGCTTGGGAATTAAATGTGTAAGGGTTACAGAAAGGATACCTTTTTATCAGTCAAGCCTTCACAAACACACTATGAATTATAGTCAGTAAACCAGTGGCTTTGATAAGGCATAAGTTGGAAGCCTGTCTCATGGTGAAGGAATCCTTATCTAATGATAAAGGGTGAGTCACAGCTACAGTTAGATGTCTTCAGAGTTGTACTAATGTGCAAAGATGGACGCATGCAGGAATGTACATACATTAAATCTATTCATATCTGACCTATTCTCCCCACTCCCAATAAGATAAATTCAGTTTGGTCAAGTAAAAAAAAAAATATTGAAGAAGAAGAAAAACAAGGTAGAAGGAAGAAAGTAGAAAAGCTACTTGGATGGAATAATATGGGGCCTTTAAGAAATAGATTAAAGGGCCTATCATTCATCTGGCATGACGCAAGTGTCATTTTCCTGTCCAGTGCCCATAGCAAATGCACTTGTGCCCATCTGAGCTCTCAAGGGCGTTTTGGGCGAACAATGAGTGGGCAGGTGTATTGTTGGTGCATTGCCATCTTGATGCACCAGAAAGCGATTGTGTGATTGACCAACAAAAGTAAATTGTGCAGTATTTCACTGTTCATTTAAGGGTGTATATCACAGCTCCCACTATTGGTAAACTGCCATTTGAGAAATGCTAATGCTAGTGCGGGGTGGACTGGATACATCAGCAGTTCCACAAATGGAAACAAAACATAAATACATATTATAGTAGAATAGTATAGAGAGGAAGAAAATTACAGAAAGACGCTTGTGGAATTTGTTACCAATCAGAGATGGCGTCAACATCAAAGCGATGACAAATCTGGAAAAACCTCAGCAAGCAACAAAAGAAAACCTCATGTGATCTACAGTAGCCTATGTGCTCAGACACAATGTTGCTTTGACAAGCATAGTCTTAGCATATTCATAGTGTTTCCCAAGGTCAATACACTTGTCAGCCAACGTTTTTCACCTAACCTTAAAACAGACAGCTATCAGTTCCTTTCCTGTCAAAACAGAGAACCTTGTTTGCAAAATTACCTTTGTGTGTACAGTATGACAACACCGGAAGGAAGAATGCAGCCCTGATGCATTCAGGCAGCAAGGAGAGATGTGACCAGACGTGAAAGATAGCTGCTCGCTTCCCATGGGGCGCTGTTAGCACCAAACTCTTAGAAGACATATAAGGTCAACTGGTCCATCACAATGACGACAAACTTTTAAAAGTCAATAAGTCAATGTGCCATGCAAACACGTGAAGGGGATAGTGCATATTATTGAAAGGAGCTCTATATGCAGAGTTCTACTACAAGGAGGAGTATAAAAATAATTTATGAATACGTGATTTGAATAAAAAACTGTCTGGTGTGGAATAATGCCATATGGTTACTATTGCTATTACCTGTGTTATTTGTTTTGTTGTTGTAGTGGTTTTTATGACCATATGTTAGTGTTCTCTTCTGATAGCTGGTTCGTTGTTTAATTGTACAAGAGAATGAGACTTGTTCTCTTGTGACTATATGAAGTGTACACATGAAAATAAGTGTGCTAAATCATGTGTGACATACATCTAAAATGGGTTTCAAGTATACATTTAGCAAGATAAATGATATTCATAAAAATGTCCAGGCATTGCAAATGTATTTACTGTACACCATTAGATAGGAAAGTGAATTAAAAGGCAACATGCATGTACAGTATGTAGAATATATTTTGAATTTATAACAGTCACACTTTCAAGATTCAAGATTTTCTATGGAAACCTTTTTGATCTATTAAAATGGTGTGTATCATGATTGGAAATAAGAATACACAGACATTGATTTATGAATTGCACCAACTAGTATTTTACCTACAAAAAAGATTGATAATGGGAACAAACAATTACCAGTCAGTTATTTTTTAGGAGATGTGACTGCAGTGTTTACTCTGGGTCAAGAGTTTATTTCACTGAGGCATCTCAAATCTCATCAGGCATAAATACATGTTTTACTCACTATAACTGTCACATATGACCCATCTAACATTTCAAACATTTCAAACATTTCAAGGCAGATAATCCACCTCTCTTTAAATAATATATATACTGTGCTTCATAATCTGTGCCAAACCATATGTTCAGTTTTCCTTGAAATGAACAGTTGGGAGGTGATGAAGAGAAAGTGTACTGTAATTAACTACATACTTCATACAGCTAAGCATTTTTTCTGTTTACTGCAAGGGATTTAAAAGGTTGCCAATGTTAGTTTGTATATGTATTTTATTATGTGGTACATCCTTTTGTATAGTTCCAGAAGGTAACATGTACATATAACACAACATATAACAGATATGATTGGATGGCAATTTAAATGTCTGCCTCAGGCAGAGGTATATGCAGGGCAGATACAACCTCAAATAAATCAAAATAAGCACAGTTCTCTACACCATTACACACAAAGCATGCTCTGGTGAAATACCTAACTCATGTTATCAGAGGTTCATTTGACAACCACTCTAACCAGCTCTCTATGATTGCATTATCGCGGCAATACCTATGTTAAATGAAAGCTGCTAAATGTCCTCAACGTAAACGAGCATGGTCGATGGTCCACTGACCTAATGTGCTAAAACAGATGGTGCCTCAGTCACCATTTTCAAGTTGTTTCCTTTTTTTAACACCTTTTTTTAACAGTAGGCCTATCCATGGCAACATTCAACACGCCTGACATAGAGGCATGAAACACACAGTATGTACCGGTAGTAGTTCCTCTGACTAAATGTAGTAAAGTACTGTATGTTAATACAGAGATTAAGTCTGGAGGAATGAGTCTTGCAGGGGAAGTCCAATGCAGGGCGACGGCCTTGGGTTGAAGGAGAGACTCTTGTGGGATTCCATTGGAATCCTCCTCTTCCGCAAATCAAGAGTATTTCTTGATTTTCAGATGGAATTGTGTTGGTTTTCAAACCAGAGAGGAATATAGATGTTTTGGTTTGAAACGCTATGAAAATAAACCCCAAGATACGGTGGCTATTTATAATTTTGGGGTGCTGTAACACATTCCAGGAGTGTGTGTGTAATGTTCACCAAATGCTGATCCTCCTTTGATGTGGTTAGAAGAAGAATGTCTTTTCCCAGCAGTGATCTGTTTCTGCCAAACGCTGTCATCCTCTTTATACCCTCACAGTAGGAGGTACATTTCGCAGCCTGTGGCCAGGGCCATGGAATTCGCTGTCTGTCTGTCAGAGGTGCATCTAGATACATGATGCCAATCCATGAGGGTGGCACCCTATTCTGCCCCTGGCAGCTGGAGCCTCATGTAATGTCTTTTATGAATGTCTCTGCTAAGATGATGGAGTCCCGTTTGACCTTCGAGGTTTGTTTACGAACATGAATATAACTCTAATTAACATATGACCTCTCTGGGATTGTGTGCGAATGCTCTTCTGTTATGTAGTTTTGCCTCTCTCCAATAATTTATCCTGTGAATATCTATGCTGTGGTTCTCAAACTCACTATACTGTTACTCTTATTAAGTTCAAGTATGGTTGTAGTAGCAACATACATACTCAAATGAAGAAAACCTTAAAATATAAAATTCTAGAACTCTGAAACAGTGTTTTATATCCTGTAAATGGTAACTAAACATTTTCAAACATGTACTGTACAGTATGAATGAATAAAGTGAATACCCTGGCCAGAGTTTTCAAGTCTTCTAATGTATGTGTCATACAGTATACACATATAAAGGTAAAATAATGAAAAAAAGTGTTGTCCTTACTAAATGTATGCATATGGAGCAGAATTCACTACTGCAAGTTAATTCTATATGCACTTGCATACAGGAAATCAATACAAGTAAAAGTGCTGATGTTTTATAAACACTCTCATTTGCCTACCAAACTGTACCATTCATCTACCACCGTTATATTTTCCTTGCATTATTTTTTCACTTAAAGTTATTTTAGACCTATAGACCTTATTGAGATGACCTAACATCTGCACTTGTAGCACCATTTCACTGATAGCTTCAGTACATAGCTCATTTACCACGTCTTACTGCTCTCATAATGCAGCTCAGCAAGCAACAAATTAAGCCTTTAAAAGTTGATAAATGTCCTTATAAGAAGGTCTTACTAATTATCCTCTTAAGCCCTAAACCATATTCAGTGGTTTGTACTTAGCAAAAACATGCTCATGCATGTTGGTTGGGTTTCTGCAGTTAGAAAACGAATTTTGGTATTAAAATATAGATAACCCCTGTCAGATTTAAACTCAGGTTACATTTCTCATGTGGATGATACTGCCCTTTAATAAATAAAGCTCAAAAACAGCATAAATATAATTTTATTTTTCCCTGACATAATATTATTGATATAATGTAATACTTTATTGAAATTATGCATATAAACCTCTTTTACACTATAGGACTACAATACAACATCTGATGTCATATGTGTCAAGGATTAGGCCATTCATTGTGAATGAACATATCCAAATATTTATGGGTTTTATTATAAAAAGTCATAAAACGTGAAATGTGTGTGCTAGTTATAAAAAGATATAACTTCACAAATATACATATATGTGCTTATATATGGCATTATTTCATTAATATATGTACTAATCTACATTCTGAGTCAAAAGTGTTTATTCTGTTTTATTGAGATTTTCCATTTAGAGTGGGTTTGCAGCACACCCAATGACGCTAATCCAAAAATCTAAAAAGGACACTCGATTTCTCGAGCTGTGAATGGCCAAATTATATGACCCCTTGTTTTGAACCTTTGAATCCCGGGAAGGAGGGGGATGTAGTTTTAGATGCAGTGTGGTCTTTCGCAGACTGCATGCCTCTCTGTTAGATGCCAATGACCTCTCTTAGAAATACATCTCCCACAGATATCACCATTCAAAGCAATATAATATTCACAATATGGACGGACAGAATTACGTTCAGAGAATACTTTTATTCATGGAATTTAAGAGGTTTTGCAACACATCAAAGGTAAGGCGAAGTGTGTTGTTTCTAATTATAAAAACATAATTAGTATCGGCAAACTTTATAAGCTGTTTCAGTGTTTAAAAAACAGGCTTTGGAAACAGATACTATGGCTAGACTCACGCGAGTGTCGTCTATCAGACGGTGCATAATATATTGCGTGACATGATAAAGATTGCTATGTACTTGCGTGTCAACGTCACAATGTGATATTTGCACACCCCGCCCACGGTGAAGCTTGGTAGGAAGAGGTTTTTAAATGAGATAAGTGCAGACCGACACTCTATACTGTGTCATCTGCTATGTGACAGTATAGTATTAAAGGAAGAAATCTAATGGAGAAATACACCAATACGTGAATATGGGATTCTTGTTTTGAAAAAAGATCCAGCACTTTTTGTAGGAATTCAAGGGTTATTGTTGAAATGCATTATTAGGCCATTATTAGGTGTGACGTGTCTCCTGAGTGCTGCAGCATGTCTCTATACTGAAAGCTGTTACAGATGGGAAATTACATTTTAAGGCCTGTGTTGAAATATATCTCACAACTTATTACTTCTTATCTGTTTGTCTTAGGAGGCAGAGACCCTGCGCAGATACTCTGCAGGGACTAAGACATACACACATCCAAGAATCCATGGTTTAGAATATGTACATTGTAATAAATAACCCACCAGGTGCCTTATATAAGCTATAGCTTTAAGCAGTGTATCCCCTATTACCAATTATAAAATAAAAGCCAATGTCTGCCTATTGTGCATGTTAAATGTAATAATTAGGCTAGTCATTTTGTAGTTCTTTGGATAATGACTTTCTTACAGATTCATCTCACTTGTCACATTACTTTCTATAGTAAATCCTTGTCTAATAGCTAATAATAAAAGGTTTTCTTTTCTTCATGTCTACGTTTATTTTGTTTAATATTTGAACAATGTTAAACATTGTCATGCTGCAACACTGGTTTTTTTCCACTCTAATGGCCTTGGGGAACAAAATCAGGGTGCAAAGGTTGTTCTCTTTAAATGTGTCAGCGTGAGTAGGAGTGTTGGACCCGAATGGATGACAACACAGGGAGATTTTAAGGGATTTATTAAATTCAGGCAGTAACTCACACCACGTAAGACGATGATGGAAGGACAAGACCAACACAAGGGCTTAAATATAAGAAAACACGACAGGCCGTAGAAGGACAGGTGAAACCACTAAAGACAATCAACTAAGACAAGAAAAACAAGGACCGGGGGAACACAGAACACACATTGGAAGACTACACATGGACTGGGGAAGACAGCAGACTGTGACAAAAGGAAAGTTGGATTTACATGTGCTATGGTAAACGTCTGGGGTTGAAACGTTTATCTCGCTTGGCTGAGAAAGGACCATGAATATGCATTCAAGGTCAGCAGCTTTCTTGGCACCCTCCCTGAAAACGCCCAGCTGGTTAGAAAATAGATTAATAAATGGTCAAATGGCCAGCTCACAGCCAGAGTGCGCCAACCGGTGCTAGCATACTGTAGCTCAGCAGGTGACATGACACTGAAATCAGAGGTCAGTGGTTTCCCACAGTGTTATGCGCTCCTTTACTGTAAGTACTGTACCCCCGGACTTAATGTTCTGTCAGAAGCATGCATTACGCACTTCACAGACAAGCACTTCTATCAGCACCAACTGGCTATCGCAGGCCTCATGTAGCATTAGCAGCTGATGGCAAGCATGTGACAAAGGTGGGTGTGTGATGTTGGGGGTGAAGAGTGGCCCTGAATAAAAGGCACACTTATTGATCTGTGTCTGTTTCATTGAAACAAACACACACATTGCATAAGGTCAGTAGGGAACTGTGACTTTTCAACATTGGCCCTCTTGGGCCCTCCACCCTTCTCTCATCGGCAAAAAATCCCCATAATATTATTAAAAGCACACACACATCATGAACTTATCTATATGAGCTTATATATATGCCTATAGGTTACATTAGCATACATGCTATCATCGTTTGTCATTCTGCACGGTAAATATGCATGCATCATAACCGCACGGTCACACATGCGCGAAATTGACAGCTGACAATATTCGCCTCCCGTTTACTTCCATTCTATGCGAGCGAAGGGGCGAATAAATCCTTCGCTTCTTGCGGCGAAGCAAAATCGCATTTGCCCTTCGTCCAGAGTTCAACACAGCTGAACTTTGACCGCTGATTTCGCAGCTTCAATCAACAGCAAGGACGAGTGTGTAGCTGACCCCACAGGGCTGTAGTTTTCTTTAGCGAGGCAGGCTGGAATGAAAGAGATTTAAGATTAGATTAGTTATTATGTTAGTTAGTTAACTCCTTACTCCAATTTAAGGAGTTTAAGTACCTCGGGGTCTTGTTTGCGAGTGAGGGGACTATGGAGCAAGAGATTGGCCGGAGAATCGGAGC